>CM074963.1:16898450-16912333 GCA_037577455.1 Pangasius macronema | reverse complement strand
ACGTTCTGCTGAAGACCAGTTAGAGGACGTTTTAATGCATTTATGCATTCGAATTAATTATGCCTAGTCATTCTGCATCACATTAAAACACCACCTGGATTTCTTTTCCTTCCCCACCTTTTCTTTCACACAAGACAGTGAATCCTGTCCAAAACCTGCTCTTTTCCTCTGAGACTCAGTTTGTTTATTTATTTATATTTTTTTTATCTCCTTCCCACAGTGGTCAGCGGCGCTTGGCTCGAGACTTTGCTATCAGCTATTGATGCTTTACCAAAAGAAACCATCAGACAGGAGGTATCGAGAACCTTTTTTTCTCACTTCTCACTTTCCCACTGTTGCACGTTCCAGATCTGCTGTTTAGCTGAATATAGCATACAGAAGTGAGCCGCTGAGACGTGACCGCTACTGTGGTGTGATGGTGTTTGCAGATCCTGAGCCCACTGGTATCGAAAGCTCAGCTCTCGCAGTCCGTACCGGCTCGGCTGGCCAGCTGTCGCATCCTGGGGAAGGTGGCTGCCAAATTTGAGTCATCAGCGTGAGTCTTCTGTTTGTGTGAAAAGTGAAGGTTTGAGGAATGAAGGTTTGCCTCGAGTGCTGTCTGATTTTCAAATACTTTTAGCAAGAGCTAGGAAAAAGCATTCTGTCAGGAATGTAATGCCGTGTGCACAATTACTGACCCATTTTTAACCTTGTAATTATGGGTGATATTTGATATTTTGTTGGATAGAAATGAACCAGGCACCGATAGTTTGTCTTCAGGAGCTGTTTTTCATGATCATTGTTAATTTCTCAAGCTTAAAGAAGCTGTATAAAGCCCATAAAACACTCTGTGTCATGCTGTAGTAGGAAAATAATCAACACTGAGGTGGTGTGATGAAGCGCTGTTACTGTTACCGCCCCAAAGCTGATTATTTTCCTCATCCCGCAGTGTTTTATTCCTCTCATACCACAGCAATTTGTCAACAATCACAATTTTTATTTAGTTAAAAAAATAAAAAAGTTTTTATCCATTTATAGCTATAGTTTAATGTTTTGGAGCTCCATGAAACAAGTCACTCTGTTCACGCAGAGCTTCTGCTATGCACGTCGCTGTGAAAGAGCCGTTGCCATAGAAACGATAACGTATCAGAACGAGCGCATTGATGTCAACCCGTGATTTGCAGCTGCGCTAACGTCAGAGCTGCCGTTCTAGAAAATTCAGTCCAATCACGATCCAGGATTCAGCAGATCTGTGGTATGAATCTGAGCACTGAGCTGTCGTGTTGTTGTGTTGTGGTGTTGTGGTGTTGTGGTGTTGTCCTGCGCAGGGTGAAGAAGGACCTGCTGCCTCTGGTCAGGTCGTTGTGTCAGGACGTGGAGTACGAGGTGCGCTCCTGCATGTGTCGCCAGCTGGAGAACATCGCCAGGGGAATTGGGTAAAAAGATAAATACAGGAGAGGAAGAGCGAGAGAGAGAAACATTAAAGAGTCGAATCTTTCTGAAAACTGATCTGATTAACCTGAGCAAGAATCATTCCAATCGAAAG
This sequence comes from Pangasius macronema, assembly GCA_037577455.1. Classification (NCBI taxonomy): domain Eukaryota; kingdom Metazoa; phylum Chordata; class Actinopteri; order Siluriformes; family Pangasiidae; genus Pangasius; species Pangasius macronema. The sequence continues at coordinate 16,910,808 of CM074963.1, read as the reverse complement.
TGGCTTTTCAGAGCTTTTTGGACCTGTCTCTTTAATCTTTAATAATAATAATAATAATAATATATTACGCACCAATAAGCACACCATTATTTCCAGCCATCGCTTGGGGGAGAATAAAGAAACAGCTGGAAGAGAGTGAAATTCTCTAAAAATGAAAAAAAGTCTCTCATTAAACTCTCCAGTGTTCTCCGTGTTTAGCTAGCTCGCTAAGCTACTGTCAGGTTGGCGTAGAGTCAGTGGGGGTGTGGCATATCTCGAACGCTATTGGCTGTTGTGTGAATCAGTCAAGCAGTTCTGCACACCTCTGCTCTGACTTCCTGTGTCACAAAGAAATTCATAAGTATGTCGAATCCAATCAAGCCGTCTCACAGCAAAGGACATTTATCCGACGATCTCACGTTACGCACGAGTACTTAGGATTCCTCATGGACTGTCAGAGCTCCACCTACAGCGTGAAGTCGAAACCTTGCGGTTAATTAGCCCTCGTTCATGAATCGCGCTGGGTAAATATTGATACAGCAGATAGATAGCTAATAAATGCTAGTCTAAGTGCCAAACATGTTAGCATACAGGTCCTGCAAAAGTCAGAAAGCTGATCAGTAAACAATGATGTAAACTTTTTTTACCTAAGTATCAACGATAGGCACAGAATTTTTAGCCTTTTCAGTATTCTCTGATAGCTAAATGCTGCTTCGGTGCCGTCCTGAGTACAGATGTTGTGGTACACAGCCCTACTCAGGATGCACACCAGCAGTGCTACGAACGCATGCACGATATGCACTGTGAACCTCAATAAAATAAAAATAAAAAAAGTTATAACCCCATTTTTTGATGCGTGATGCTTGTGTGTTTGTGTCTGTGGCCCAGACCGGAGCATACGAAGGCTGTGGTGCTGCCGGAGTTGGTGGAGCTGGCACGTGACGAGGGCAGCACCGTGAGACTGGCAGCCTTCGACACCATCATCAACCTCCTGGAGATGTTCGACAGCGGTCAGCTTCCTTATTCACTCCTTTCATTTATTACCAGGAATTTATTCAGTTCAGGCTTATTATCATTATCAATCCATAATCCATAATCCATAAGATTCCTCTGGACAAAAATTTGGTTCAGGTTTTCATTTGACTCACACTCGTAGTATTATGGCTACGTAGAGAAAGGAAAAGAAGTAGAAGATGAAAGCCTGAAAGAGGAATTCCTAGATTTAGAGGTAGGCCTAATGACTAAAGCTACTCCATGGCCATGTCTATTGTTAAAAGTGCAATACAATGCAATAGAAGTGTATAAAGGTAGAGAAGAGAAGCAGTGATGGCCTCCGCCTTCTTTGCGCCCTTTTCCACAGACGACAGGACCCGTGTTATCTTCCCGCTGGTGAAGACGTTCTGTGAGAAGTGCTTTAAAGCCGACGAGGCGGTGCTGGCATCACTGTCCTTCCAGTACGGCAAACTGTGTCATGGCCTCTCAGGTGAGTGTCCCGTCCGTAATCACAGCCGCGCACCTGAAACAGCTCGCTGACTCTCACCTGTCTTTACTGGGCTCGTAGCAATGCTGAAGTGTGATTCGGTACGTCTCGAGCCTCTTTACCCTGCATAGTGTGGTTTATTATGAGGTTAACACAGCTATAGGCAGTTTGTGCACTCTTCTAGTTAATTCTGTAAGGTCGCAGGTGATGAAGGATGTCGTCTTAAACTGAACAGCCAAGAAAATGAACGATAACTGACTTTTATAAAGTGGGGAAAGGCTAGAAAATGATTTCTAAACGCCTCCTGTTTGGAATTTCCATTGTCTGACGTGTCATCAGGAAATAACGGAACACATCTTGATATGAAAGACCAAGAATAATAAGAGAAGCATGTGATGATGATGTTGATGATGGTGAGGAGGAGGAGGAGGAGGAGGAGGAGGAGGAGGAGGATGTCCTACCCACTGTCAAGCTTGGGGTTATTAAAAAAAAGAACGTGTGGATAGATCTTAAACTTGCAGTGCATGCAGTATGACCTAAACATATTTCTGAACTTGTAGTGTTGTAGTGAAACAGCAGCTGGCTATAAGAAATATATCAGAATGCTCTGATTTCTGCCTCTTGAAAAACCCTTCTCAGAGGTTCTACTCAGAAAACATCTGGCAACCTCAAAGGTGTGAACTGCACACGGTGATCTGAATAATCTGAATGCTGCGTAAATGGACCCTGAATATGAGAAACTTTCCCCACATTAATACTTTTTCTGAAGTGACTGACTCTGAGTGTTACAGCTGAGCTCTGACTCACTCATGGTGAGCTCAGATTGTGGTGAAGAACTTCTGAGCTTTGATTAAATACGCCTTCTGCCTTTGATTACACATGAGATCTTCTCCAGATCTGACTCTCTGAACTCTCTGACTCTCCCACACAGCGTCTTTCACGGACGAGCAGCACCTCTGGTTCCTGGAGTTCTATAAGAAGCTGTGCTGTCTCGGTCTGCAGCATGAGAACGGCCACTGCGAGAGCCAACCTTACCCTCTGGAACTGGAGAACAAGTACGCGCTGGTGCGCCGCAACTGCGCCTACAATTTCCCAGTGAGTGACATGAAGCACTGACATCTCACGCGTTTAGGTTTTTAACTCAGAAAAACAGGTTTCGCTCCAACCTGCACGCACAAGTACAAAGTGCACGACGAGACGCCGTTAAACAGGCCAGGGTTATTTCTGAGCAAAGCTGAAAAGCAACGTGACGTACTTTGAAAACATGCAGAAAGGAGCGTGGAGAGACCTGCTGTCGCCGAGGAAGCCTTGATCTGCGAGCTCCACGCAGGAAATTAAACCCGTGTCTGCTGCGCCGTCTGCCTCTGCTGAAGAGCTCCTCTGCTTTCTGCGCCGGTTATTAATAGACACTCTGCATTCGTGCGCTTCCTCGGAACACTTTTAATTAGAAATCACCCCAGAGTTGTACTTAATGGTCGCTGTAACGGTAAAGCGGTTTCACTCGGTTTCATAAACAGCGCGTGTGTCATTTTGTAATGCAGTAAACCCTAGATAATTTCAATATCAATGTCAGATACAACACTTTGTAGGTACTTTGTTTCAAGTTCAGTTATACACTATAAGGCCGGTAGTTTGTGGACACCTGACCATCACACCCCCTTTGTTGTCCCTCTTTACTGGTATAATAAGCTCCACTCTTCTGGGAAAGCTCTCTGCTAGATCACGCAAGCTAGCAAGGAACAGCTAGCAACGTTAACGAGCATCAGAAAGGTTGCTAATGCAGTTTACATTTTCCCAAAGGAAATGTACGTATATATACACTATATGGACAAGAGTATTGGGACACCTGACCATCACAGCCATATGTGCTTGTTGAATATCCAGTTCCAGGTTTAGTCCCCCTTTGCTGTTATAATCAGCTCCACTCTTCTGCGAAGTCTTTCCACTAGATGTTGGAGCGTGGCTGTGGGGATTTGTGTTCATTCAGCTACAAGNCCAACCTTCACACACCATGTCTTCATGGAGCTCGCTTTGTGCACAGGGGCGTCGTCATGCTGGAACAGGTTTGGGCTCTTAGTTCCAGTGACAGGACGCTGTAATGCTACAGCACACAACCACATCCCATGCAATTGTGTGCTTCAAGCTTGGAGAAGGCCCACATATGGGTGTGATGGTCAGGTGTCCACAAACTTTTGACCATACAGTGTATGTTTTCTAGATAGTTAAGAGGAAATAAAACAGTGGCTGGCTGTTTCTGACATACTGTAGTTTGCTTGTTCCAACCCCCAGGCTAGTGATCTGTCCACTCATGACCATAGGCTAGTCTTTTTAAAGTCGTGATCCGATCTCATTACCACTCCTAATTCCTCACTCAGGCCATGATGTTATTCGCTGACCCAAACCACTTCCTGTCTGAGCTGTACCGGACCTTCTCAAGCCTCTGTCACGATCCTGAGATCTCAGTGCGGCGCACGGCTGCTGAGGGGTTCCATGAGGTAGGGAACCGTACTTCTCCTGTACACGAGACACCTACAGCACTCCTGTTTTACTTTCATTCACAGCAAACACAAACCAGGGTCTCATAGCTAGTACGATTAGCTACATAGCAGGTAACTGTTTACTATCATTTCTAGCAGCGAATAGAAATGTGAAAAAAAACCAAAAGGAAATACATTGTGTCAGACTTTGTGTCAGAAGTGAGCGTAATTCCTCACTGCACTGCACTTCACATCCATCACTGTGTTGCAGTCATACCACACTGAAATGCAATCACTGTTTAAATGCCATTTTCAGAATTATTACTAGAAAATGTGACTAAAAGTACTCACAGCAGGACCTATCAAAGTACTTAGACTTACATTTCTTCAACTCAGATCTTCAGCATATAGGTGTATTTGCGGTTATATACTATAGATGCAACACATGATGCTGTATGATGGTGTCACCATGGCAACAGTGAAACGCTGCATGACTGTTTACATGAAGTCGGCAATGAGTCATGAACTGACTCTTCTTAACACCGGCATGTAAACACTGTACAAGACTGAGGGCTTGTAGATTTATCACACACACACACACACACACACACACACACACACACACACACACACACACACACACTGTGTAAGGGTTAAAGGTTATAACTGAACTCTACACTTCTCTTTCTCTACTCTTTTCTTTCTCAGGTGGTTAAACTGCTGGGTCCAAATGTGCATTATGTACACAAAGAGCTGATCACCTTACTGCAGGATGACTCATTAGAGGTGGGACCTGTGTGTGTGTGTGTGTGTGTGTGTGTGTGTGTGTGTGTGTGTGTGTGTGTGTGTGTGTGTGTGTCCTGTAAGACACATGTTTCTGTTCACGCTGTTATGAGTGGGTGGATTGAAGCTGTGTGTGTGTGTGTGTGTGTGTGTGTGTGTGTCCTGTAAGACACATGTTTCTGTTCACACTGTTATGAGTAGGTGGATTGAAGCTGTGTGTGTGTGTGAGTGTGTGTGTGTGTGAGTGTGTGTGTGTGTGTGTGTGTGTGTGTGTGTGTGTGTGTGTGTGTGTGTGTGTGTGTGTGTGTGTGTGATTCACTGCTGTCTATCCTCTGCCACATGGGGTTGTGTGACGTGTGATGACACTCTTCACACTGTCGCTGTAATGTCCGCTCAGTCTGTGACAGTATATCATTCAAATACACTTCAGATCCTATCAGATCTATTCCACTGTATACTAACGGATTTAACTAGTTTAACTTAGTTTTCTTAGTGTAAATACAGCAGTTTGATCCTGTGTACTAGCCGTGTGTGCAGTGAACTGGCTACCTGAGCCTCTGCCTGAGCCTCTGCCTGAGCCTCTGCCTCTGCCTCAGCCTCTGTCTGAGCCTCTGTCTGAGCCTCTGTCTCAGCCTCTGTCTCAGCCTCTGCCTGAGCCTCTGTCTCAGCCTCTGCCTCAGCCTCTGTCTCAGCCTCTGCCTGAGCCTCTGTCTCATCCTCTGTCTCATCCTCTGTCTCTGCCTGAGCTTCTGTCTCAGTCTCTGCCTGAGCCTCTGTCTCATCCTCTGTCTCAGCCTCTGCTTGAGCCTCTGTCTGAGCCTCTGTCTCTGCCTCTGCCTGAGCTTCTGTCTCAGCCCCTGCCTGAGCCTCTGTCTCAGCCTCTGTCTGAGCCTCTGTCTCTGCCTCTGCTTGAGCTTCTGTCTCAGCCCCTGCCTGAGCCTCTGTCTGAGCCTCTGTCTGAGCTTCTGTCTCAGCCTCTGTCTCAGCCTCTGCCTCAGCCTCTGTCTCAGCTTCTGACTGAGCTTCTGTCTGAGCCTCTGTCTCAGCCTCTGTCTGAGCTTCTGTCTGAGCCTCTATCTGAGCTTCTGTCTGAGCCTTGGCCTGAGTCTCTGCCTGAGTTTCTGTCTGAGCCTCTGCCTGAGCCTCTGTCTCAGGCTCTGTCTCAGCCTCTGTCTCAACTTCTGTCTTAGCTTCTGTTTCAGCCTCTATCTGAGCCTCTGTCTGAGCCTCTGTCTCAGCCTCTGTCTTAGCTTCTGTCTCAGCCTCTGTGTGAGCCTGTCTCAGCCTCTGTCTCAGGCTCTGTCTCAGCCTCTGCCTGAGCCTCTGTCTGAGCCTGTCTCAGCCTCTGTCTTAGCTTCTGTCTCAGCCTCTATCTGAGCCTCTGTCTGAGCCTCTGTCTGAGCCTCTGTCTGAGCTTCTGTCTCAGCCTCTATCTCAGCCTCTATCTGAGCCTCTGTCTGAGCTTCTGTCTCAGCCTCTGTCTCTGTCTCTGCCTGAGCCTCTATCTGAGCCTCTGTCTGAGCCTCTATCTGAGCTTCTGTCTCAGCCTCTGTCTCTGTCTCTGTCTGAGCCTCTATCTGAGCCTCTATCTGAGCCTCTGTCTAAGCCTCTGTCTGAGCTTCTGGCTGAGCCTCTGGCTGAGCTTCTGGCTGAGCTTCTGTCTGAGCTTCTGCCGGAGCTTCTGTCTGATCCTCTACCTGAGCCTCTGCCTGAGCCTCTGTCTCAACCTCTGTCTCAGTCTCTGCCTGAGCTTCTGTCTCTGCCTCTGCCTGAGCTTCTGTCTCTGCCTCTGCCTGAGCCTCTGTCTGAGCCTGTGTCTCAGGCTCTGTCTCAGCCTCTGTCTCAGCCTCTGCCTGAGCCTCTATCTGAGCCTGTCTCAGCCTCTGTCTCAGCCTCTGTCTTAGCTTCTGTCTCAGCCTCTATCTGAGCCTCTGTCTGAGCCTCTGTCTGAGCCTCTGTCTTAGCTTCTGTCTCAGCCTCTATCTGAGCCTCTGTCTGAGCCTCTGTCTGAGCTTCTGTCTGAGCCTCTGCCTGATCCTCTATCTGAGCTTCTGGCTGAGCCTCTGGCTGAGCTTCTGGCTGAGCTTCTGTCTGAGCTTCTGCCTGAGCTTCTGTCTGAGCCTCTGCCTGAGCTTCTGTCTGAGCCTCTGCCTGAGCCTCTGTCTCAACCTCTGTCTCAGCCTCTGCCTGAGCTTCTGTCTCTGCCTCTGCCTGAGCTTCTGTCTCTGCCTGAGCTTCTGTCTCTGCCTCTGCCCGAGCCTCTGTCTGAGCCTCTGTCTCAGCCTCTGCTTGAGCCTCTGTCTGAGCCTCTGTCTGAGCCTCTGTCTGAGCCTCTGTCTGAGCCTCTGTCTCTGCCTCTGCTTGAGCTTCTGTCTCAGCCTCTGCCTGAGCCTCTGTCTGAGCTTCTGTCTGAGCTTCTGTCTCAGCTTCTGCCTGAGCTTCTGTCTTAGCCTCTGTCTGAGCCTCTGTCTTTGCTCGGGTCTGTGGTGTTTGCAGGTATTGGATGCTCTACTCAATCATCTCCAGGAGACATTGGAACTGGCAACATCGAGGGGCGAGGGAGCAGGACCTGAGAGCAAGGTACTCTACTACTGTGTGTGTGTGTGTGTGTGTGTGTGTGTGTGTGTGTATTTTATATTATAAGCATTATATTCTACTACTACTACTACTGTTAATTGTTCTACTACTAGTAAAACAACTCTTCATCCTCTTACTAATTATACAAAAACTACTATTATTCCTCTGCCTCTTCCTACTAATAATAACACTAATATGTGTATTTTTTCCTCCTGATATATATATATTCTCTTCTCTTTTCTCACCTCACCCCTGCGGCACTGTACCCACATGGCTCCCCTCAGCAGGTGAACGTTCCTGACCTGGTTCCTGCGCTGGTGGGTGCAGAGCAGAAGGCGGCGTCCTCCCTGCGCTGGCGTGTCCATGAGAAGCTGCTGCAGCGTTACTCCTGTCTGCCCCGCGTCATCTCCGGAGACCACATCTACTTCCGCTTCCTGCAGAGGATGTTCAGCATCATCACCACCAATGTGAGACACACTCTCACACACGCACACACATATATACCGGACACACACTGACATTAGAGATAACCCGTTTTTCCCTCCTATGTGTGTGTGTGTGTAGAATGTTTTACCGGTGCAGAGGGAAGCCGCCCGGACGCTGTGTGTGTTTCTGCGCTACAACCGCAAGCAGGAGCAGAGACAGGAGATCATCAGCAAAATAGTGCAGGGTGAGTGAGCTTTACATTTACATGATCATATGTAGATCACATAAATCTTATAATACCAATAATTCACGTTTTGCTTAATTAATTGTTTGACATTTCCGTAATATTGAAGGTATTTAATCCTTAGATAATGCTTTGCCCTATCTGATTTCTATATAGGTTGTTAGTATATCTTATGTATTATCATTATTATTAGTATTATTAAATAAATGTGTTTTTTTTTACCTTATTTAAGAGCTTGCTCAAGGGCGGAGTTACTGGAACCGTTTGCGGTTTCTGGACCTGTGCGACATCGCTATAGATCTCTTCTCTAAATCCTACTTCTGTAAGCACTTCCTCCTGCAGGCGCTGGAGCTCATCACCGACCCCGTGGCTAACGTCAGGTGACCTCTCCGGCCACACCTCTATTCCATAACCGCATCACTCTATCCACAGCGCATCACGTTGATTATTCCTGTAGCGTTAAAGCGTCCGTATGTGACTGACCCCGTGCAGGTATAAACTGTGCTACATGCTGCCCAGGCTCAGGTCCACCATCCGGCTGCCTGCCGATAAACATCTGCTTCAGCAGCTGGAGTTCTGCGTGAGAAAACTGCTCTGTCGCGAGAAGGACAAAGACGTCGTGGCCACCGTGCGCAAGGTGAGACACATTCTCACATCCTCTTAAAAAGCAGGAATTAAAAATATTAACAATTTCCACATTTTTTTATTTTTTTTCTCAGACAGTCCTGGAGTTGGACAAAATGGACATCACAGAACCGGTATTTCTTCATTTCTGTCTAACCTGTTCATGCTTTTATCAGTCAGTATTTGAGTGTTGGGAGATCTTAGATGAGTTTTCTCTCTGGCAGTATCACAAAAGGCATGAGAGAGACCTGCTGGACCAAAAGAAGGAGAAGGAGGAGACTTTACTGCTGGAAATGGTGAGAAGAGCGTGAGAATGGTGACAGTACTAACCACGGGCTGGATTATACAATCATCCCAAGTGTGAGACTCGTATTGTTTAAGTACAGGACAGATCATATTAGGGACTTACCCAGTGTCACTGGTCCAATGTCAAGTGGGCGGAAGTTAAAAAAACAGTTTAGTGACCAATAACATCAGCAACTCCTCTTACATGGGTTCATTTATATATGGAACTGAAATGGACTTAGTTGGGATTATATTTCTTGAACCTACACAAAATAACGCGTAATTAAAATGAGCTTCGAATATTTACTAATGAACAATTACATTATCAGCACATTTTGTCAGTAGCTTATGAGCTCATGGCCCTGCGTTTATTGCTCTATTTTTATGCCCCCTAGTGGAATAACAGAGACTAGAACTTTTTTCTCTAATCTTTCAATTCAATTAAAGATGATTTTTATTTATAAATTCATTTGAACCTGTATCGGGTCTGTCCTGACCCTGGGCCGTGTGGATGACGCCCCTTGAACTATGGGTAATATTGGCGTGTTATTAACTGGCAGAACATCAGCAGTACATCGTCTCATCTCTAAAATATACTTCCACGATGTACCTACAGACGTCGTCTCCTAAAGTACCCATTAGGAGAAACAAATTCCCTAGCAATCCGGGAACGCTGACTATTTACTGCACTTAAAAATCGATGCGATCTGAAAATAAACTGAGCCAGATCATGAACTTACTGTATGGGGATTTCTCTCCAGCCCTTTTAGACAAAGTGTTGAAGTTTATATGCAGAATGCATACGCAGAATTTGTGTTCATGTGAAGAAATGAACGTTATCTGGCCAGGGCAGTCATCCATATTTATACCGCATTAACAGCAACTTAAGGCATTTCCATTCCACGAAAAATCAAAAGTCATCTTTTTATAAATTGTTAGAATATTTGAATTATTTTTAATCCACAGGAGCTGCTAGAACGGCAGCAGAGCGAAGCGAAACTGACTGGAGAGAAGCACAGTGAAAAAAAGAGTAAGTAAGCAGCATCCATACAGGATCAGCTTCAAGGAAGTTCTGCTCTGCGATGCTTTTCTCTAACTCCTGGCCATGCCGCTGTAGTAAACTAATCAGCAAGCGGGTGGTGTAATGAAGCTGAGTCACTGTTCCCCTGCTGACGTTCATTACCTTACTGTAAAAGCACATCCGGAAGTGTTTTACTCCTCTTACACCACAGCAATGACTAACAATGATTTTTTATTTATTAAAAACAAAGTTATAGTCACACCGAATGCTGTTGAACGTCTGTGCGCAGAGTCCGTTCCTGTTCGCGCTTACGTTAGAGCAGCTATAAACAGAATGCAGCTTGTCTTGTTACTGAGAAACCACAAAGTGTAACTCGTCTGTCACGCAGATGTCAGAAATCTTCAACTTTCACACCTCTGACTGTTACAAAGCGCTGACACTGGAGACTCCTTCCATGCACGATAAAAACACATCGCCTTACAGGAAACGTCACCGTATCGGCGATCGCACGCGGTCTTTAATCTGTCTACACGGAGCGTCTGCCGTACACGTCCCTGCGAATGAGCCGTTACTATAGAAACGCTGATGTATTAGAACAAGCGCCTATATCGATACGTTATTATAGACCCGTGACTTCTGAGCAAGCAGAGCGGAGGATTAAACAGCGCCGTGGCGTAAGAGTAACGCTGTGATGTTCCCTGCAGGACGAGACAGCAAAGCAGGACTGTCCGGTACCAAAGGCATGTCAGGGTCCACATCTGGAGCCACCCTTTCCACATCTGCTGGTTAGTGTGATCTCTGATAGAAGGAGGATGTTGTGCTGAATGTTGTGACGATGACGATGATGATGATGATGATGATGATGATTGCAGGTAAGGAGATGCGGAGAGCCAAACTGGCTCGCAGTCGTTCCCTCAGTAGCCACCCGAGCACTCCCAAAATGTCCAACTCCGATAAAACCCTGTGAGTAGAACAGCTTCTCTTCCAGTTCCATCACGAGAGCGTAAAGTATAATATGGTTTGATAGATTAGTGCTCGATGTGACGGTGATAACAGAGACGCAACGTCATGTCAGAGAAACGTCTGTTTTCCTGACGAAACTTATCTTCCACAGTAAAAGCTAAATTAAACTAAAGCTCTATAAAAACACTATACGCTGTTACGAACATATTTTTCCTACATTTTTCAGTATGAAGTCTAACGCAAATCCAGGGAGAGCGTCCTGAATGCAGCTCACAGGCACAGATTCAGTTAGTGTGCTTTATAGGGTTTATAAGGGAAATCGATGTGTATATCATAATGACATATAAACGGACACACAGTGTATCAGGAAACAAGCTGTTCACAGATACGTGGCATGACGTGCTGGTGAAGTGGGCGGAGCTTAAAGCGTCGTTCACAGTTGCTGTGATTCAGACCAAGACTAATACAGTGACATCATTTCTGATGAGTTTTAATCATTTCATTACTACAGTTTAACGCAACCAAAATGGTTGTTTATAGTGTAACGTCTTACCTTAAAGACTGTAATAAATGCTATAACAAGTCTCGTTATGTTTCACTAACACACACTTTGTACTGTTCCTTAGAAAAGTGAAGGAATCAGGGACTTGCCCTGGATCAGGGAAGAGCTCCATAATACCAATCAATGGTAATTATGTTTCTTTTATTTCCCTCAATGAATAACTCATCAACACGTTTACTAAAATGAGAACATCGATGCGATTGTATTTTATAATCCTTTTAATGCTCAGGCTTTAGGTTTAGACCTTGAAAAGTGTTGCTCGAGAAGATCATCTCTTGCTGAATGCAACGAAAAATACATTTTGTGGAACTTTTGAGAGAGAAGTGAAAAGAGAAGAGGGTTTTCAGGTTTTCAGAGGAGAATTCTGCAGCCTAACAGCCTTCCTCCATGTCTGCACCTGTCTGTCTCCTAGATGAAGCCCTGAGACCCCATCATTTCGTGGCGTCCTCGTCCACATCGCTGTCCCAGACTCCCTCCACCTCGTCCATGCCCGTGCTGATTCGCAGCAACACGAGCAGCTCTGTAGAGCATCGCAGCAACAGCAGCAAAGACACACAGTCCAGAAAACTCTCCATGTACGTCTCAACACTGTAGAGAAAATACGTTCAGCCTCGGAAGCAGGTTCTAACTGACAATAACCTTCCGTCTAGTTCAAAATGAGATTCAGGTTCCAGTCATGCTACGAGTGGGTGTGGTCAGAGTTTCTGCCAGAGTGGATGGGTGTGGTAAGAGCTTGTGCAGGAGTGGATGGGTGTGGTCAGAGTTTGTGCAGGAGTGGATGGGCATGGTCAGAGTTTGTGCAGGAGTGGATGGGTGTGGTCAGAGTTTCTGCAGGAGTGGATGGGTGTGGTCAGAGTTTGTGCAGGAGTGGATGGGTGTGGTCAGAGTTTGTGCAGGAGTGGATGGGTGTGGTCAGAGTTTCTGCAGGAGTGGATGG
>CM074963.1:16878553-16885074 GCA_037577455.1 Pangasius macronema | reverse complement strand
TTTTGTGGAGCCTCTTAAAATAAAGCTGAAAGTCTTCACTTCCATCACATCTCGATTGTTTTATTTCAAATCCATTGTGATGGTGTATAAAGGCAAAATCTCAACAACTCCGTCATTGTCCAAATACTTCCGGACCTGACTGTATATGTTTTGTTGCCATTAGCTCTCAGCATGGTTAACAGGCTCTGTTCTCAAAACTAACTAGCTAACACAAGACACTAGCTGATCTTATGACTCTGAAAACTATAACCTTTTTAATCAGCTGTAGCTTAGTGATCTAATTTCAGAGTTAGCAGTGAATTTAGCTGTAGTTTCCCAAGTTTAATAGCTAAATCACCTAACAGCTGTTTAATAGCTAACTAGGATTATATCATATGATATAGCTTCTCTCTTTGCATTGGCTAGCTAACATAACGTAGCTGTTTCAAATGGACCTGATGACTTGTTTAGTGCTAGCGAGGAAGTGCTGCTAACTTGGCTAGCTCATCCCTTAAACAATAATCAGCACAGACTTCTTATATTTGGCCAAATTTGAAAAAAGTTTGAAGTTGAAGAAGGTTTAAAGTGAAAAAAGGAAGGATAATATTCAAATTATTATCAAATTAATTAATTGTCACCAGCATCAATAAATTATTCTATTAAATTATTAGTTTTTTTTTTTTTTTCAGTAAAAATAATTTTACAGGAAGCTCGAAATGTGTAACTCCAGTGACACTTGTGGAGGAACACTCACCTGGTGCAGGCTGAAATGGCCGATCTTTCTTCTGAACTTTGACCCTGGAAGCACTTATCCACCCCAAATAATACTTTTGCTTATTTATATCAAGTCAAGTCAGGTGCCTTTATTGTCATTTCAGCCACTTACAGCTAGTTAGTACACAGTGAAATGAAACAACGTTCCTCCAGGACCATGGTGAACACAGAACTACAAGAGACTACACATTATTACATACTGGGGCAGTCGTGGCCTAATGGTCTGAGAGTGGGACTTGTAACCCGAAGGTGAACCTGAAGGTGGTGGGTTCGAGTCNGTGTGCACTTGGATGGGTTAAATGCAGAGCACAAATTCCAAGTATGGGTCACCACACTTGGCCACAAAGTCTCTTCAATTCACTTCACTTCAAAGTGCACGTGGAAACAGTACAATGACTACTAAAACAGTACAATATCTAAGACAGTACAGTACCAGAACAGGGCCACAGGCGCAGTAAGAGACAGTGTGGAAGTGTCAGATATAACAGCAGTGCGAAAGAATAACAATCTAATAAATTGCTGTGAGTGTAAACATAGCAGCCATGACATGGTATTTAGCAGATACTGTATATATCAGATATATATGTATAGTAATGACATGTGATAGACTTCACACTTATGTTCAGACATTAAGTGAATAAGGAATATTATTATTATATATTACACGGCAGTGTAAAGAACATTTTCTTGAAAAAGCAAATACGAAGTAATGAAGAATCAAACCATTCTTTATTCTCGGTGATGTGTTATGTGAGGCGTCTCGAAAATGTTTAAACTATTTCATGGTTAAATAGTTAAGGGACAGGTTTGTCAGCATATTCGGAGTATGACGCTGAAGAGGAATGAAGAACATGATTCTTTTGCCTATAACTGCATGACACACAGAGCTTTATTCCTTCCTTCGTGTAGCCAGTGTGGTGTTTACTTGGGCTTAGTGTTGACGCAGTACTGCAACCTGCCTGCTTTCTAATCCTTCATGTCCATATTAGCCAGTAAATAACATTTCCTCTGCTAACAGCCCACGAGGGGAATAAACACAAACGACAGGATCGTCTGCTCGAGTCCTCGCTAAAACATCTCACAGTTCGCTGATGTCATGTGTGGAAGGCGCCAATATTATTGCACCCAACGTGACCATATGGCCCTGTTTAATCCAAATGGATCTGATTAAAGAGCACAATTATATAATGAGCACATCACGCTGATAGTTCATGAGAAGGCCAGCTTTAGATATGTAAACATACAGAATGTGAGATGATCTCTCTCTCATCACGACACACACGTGCACTAACAGGAATATAACATAAAGTGTTGCTTTATGTCCAGATTATAGTGCATTATAACCCTGTAGAAGGAGAACTGAGACGTATATAAGGTCCACAGTGGAGCCTTTGTGCTCAGCCTGGTTCCTGGAAACGCTAATCGCATTTATTAGCCAAACGTCCTGTTGATTAGTTCAGCAGAAAAATGTTTAATTTCATGTTAAATGTGCTACAGCGGCTAATCAGGTTAGCGTGTTGCTCCTGTTTCCTCTCCGTTAGCCCACGGACTCGAGTTCTCACAGGAGGAACCGGGAACCTGTCATAGCAAGTGGATTTGTGTTTAAGGAGAAGTCAGATTTATCCACACAGCACATTTACACACACCGGACTGCAGCAGCAACGGAATAAACTACAGACATGAAGAAACAAATCAGGGATCAGTGAGTAAAGCAAAGAAAATATTTCAAACAGTCCGACAGAAGGGACAAAAAAAGAAGACTTGATATTACAACCATTAAAAAAGAATATAAACATTAAATTAAAAAAAATTATCTACATCCCTGTCCTCAAGCACAATCACGAGCTGCGACTGAAAGAACAAGATCACAAGTCCAGGAGGTGGAGATGAGGTTTCTCCACAGGGTTGCTGAGTCGGACAGTCTGGGAGAGCTTTGGTGCAGAATTGCTTCTCCTCAGATCTTATAAAGAAGGTTCCTGGTCAGTTCCTGGTCGAGCTGTATCAGGCCCGTCCCGCTGGAGACCTCGGGGCAGAACCAGGACCTGCTGGAGAGATTATATCTCACAGTCGGCTTGGGAAGGTCTGGAGATGCCCCGGGCGGAGATGGAATCCGGGGCCAGGGACTGAGATGTCTCTGCCACCCCTGCAAAGTGAAAGGAAAACGAATGAATGGATGGATGGATGGATGGATGATTTATTTTTTAAACGAAGGTCCATCCTAAAGCACCTGCCATCTCCTTGTTAAATTAGATATCTGATTTCATCCGTTAAAACCTAAATAAGAAACTGATTCCACTCACACACTAACAGAGATTTACTGAATAAACACACACACACACACACACACACCCAGTAAAACACACACACACACACACACACACACAGAGAAATATTTATCTCAGAGAGCCATAGAGACTGCTCAAAACTCACCTCGTAACTACCCTGCTGTGTGTGTGTGTGTGTGTGTGTGTGTGTGTGTGTGTGTGTGTGGGTGTGTGTGTCTGTGTGTTTATTTTTGTACTGATAAATTAGTGAAACTCGCAGCAGTAGAGAGTGTGACGTGTGGTCGGTCATTACGCCAACATGGACAACCTCACACACAGACAAGTCCACTAGTAAGGGGTCCTCTTCACCACAACCACAGACTTCGGATTTCTCTCAGTTTATTAACGATGTAAATCAGCAGAACGACTCGATCCTCGTCTCCTGGAGGAAACACGCCGAGCTTCCAAACAGCTGAAATAGTTACACAGGAAACACGTTTAAAAAAGAAGAAAATAATAATAAAGATCAAAGATTTCTAGTATGTTGCTAGGGTAGAGCTGTGGTATCCCAGGTAGTTGCTAGACTGTTGGTATCTAGTTGCTATGACATTCCAGGTGGTTGCTACAGTGTTATTAGGTAGTTTCTTTGATATTCCAGGTGGTTGCTATGGTGTTACTAGGTTGCTGTGGTGTTCCAGGTCATTGCTAGGGTGTTGCTAGGTAGTTCCTGTGGTGTTTCTGATGGTTGCTAGTATGTTGCTAGGGTTATGCTATGGTATTCCTGGTGGTTGCTAATGTGTTGTTAGCGTAGTGCTATGGTATTCTGATTGGCTGCTAGAGTGTTGCTAGCCAGTTGTTATGATATCCCAGGTGGTTGCTGTGGTGTTCCAGGTTGTTGCTAGTGTGTTGCTAGGCAATTGCCATGGTAGCCCAAGTTTCTACCAAGTGGTCTATGATATTCCAGGTGGTTGTTAGGGTGTTGTCAGGTGGTTCCATCTCGTTGGTAAGGTGTTGTTCGGCAGTTGCTGTGGTGTTCCTGGTGGTTCCTAGGGTGTTGCTAGGGTTGTGCTATGGGATTACAGCTGGTTGGTAAGTTGTTGCTAGGTGATTGCTATGGTATCAGAAGTGATTGCTAGGGTGTTCCTAGGTAGTTGCTGCAGTGCTCCTAATGGTTGCTAGTGTGTTGATAGCCAGTTGTTATGATATCCCAGGTAGTTGCTGTGGTTTTCCTAGGTAGTTGCTGTGTTGTTCCTGGTGGTTGCTAGTGTGTTGCTAGCCAGTTGTTATGATATCCCAGGTGGTTGCTATGATGTTTCTAGGTGGTTGCTGTGGTGTTCCAGGTGGTTGCTAGTGTGTTGCTAGCCAGTTGTTATGATATCCCAGGTGGTTGTTGTGGTGTTCCTGGTGGTTGCTAATGTGTTGGCAATGGCATTCTAGGTGGTTGTTAGTGTGCTGATAGGTTGTAGCTATTATATTTCCACTGGTTATTATAGTGTTGCTGTGGTATTCCAGGTGGTTGCTAGGCAGTTGCTATGGTGTTCTCAGTTGAGGCTAGCGTGTTGCCATGGTATTCCATGAGACACCGGGGACTCTTTCTTTAAATGTTAAATGAACTTCTCTGTCTAATCAACTCACGACCGAAGAGTTGTTTTACGATGTGCGAAGTTTACGTCCAGCTGGTAAATCAGGCTGAAAAGCTCACAGCGTGAAACCGGCAAGTTTTGTGCAGAGCGTTTACTGAATTACGCTGCATCCCACAAATAGTTTAGCCATTTTTAAATTAGCAGTTTTTTCTCTAAACTTTATAGATGTACACTTTTGGTTTCTAAATCTGTCATGTTCAGACACGTTAAAAAAAAAAAATACATCCGCAGCACACGCAGTGATTTGTTCTGCTTCCTGATGTGTTTCTGATGGTCTGTAATGGTACTTTTAATGGTGTACGTTGTTCCTAATGCCTCTGGTTTTATTCTCCATACCATAAAAGGCTCTAGTGGTGTTCTGGTGGTGTTTCATCTCTAATGGAAACCTACAAGAGTCTAATGGAAACCATTAGAGATTTTCACAGCCTGCTGATCCAGTGAGTCTGGATTTATATACGGATATATTTATATTTGTAGTGAACACACACACACACACACACGCACACACACACACACACACACACACACACACACACACACACACACACACACAGTGATTTGGCTCATCCTGGTTGCCCTGACTGCCCTGTAAAGGGGTAAAGGGGCAGGAGATGGGAGTGGCAGGAAGAACACAGGGGCTGAATGTTCACTCAGGTGAAGTTTCTAACATGACCGGATCAGCAGCACCGGCAGGTTTGGGCTGAAGAGTCACTAACTGCTTGACACGTTTGCTAATTTTTGCATAATTTGCACACACACACACACACACACACACACACACACACACACACACACACACACACACACACTTGAACACTGAATCCATGTTTTAATGTAAAATATCCAATCAGGATCCTATGTGCATATTTACCTAATGAGCCTAATAATTTAACTGTAAATAATAAATAAATATTTTTGATACACAGTTCCATCATTTAATATTTAAATGACGAGCCTCCTCATTTTTAAATTTTTTTTTTTAATATAATAAAACTGTACTGATGGTTAGGATCTGTGATTATTTATTTATTTATTTACTTAGTTAAACACAGCTTAAATGGTCCCTGAGTGTAAAATATTTCATTCACTCTAACAGTTAAAAAAAATCTTAAATGCTTTATTAAGATTTTATGCACAGAAACAATATTTCTGGAAATTTCACATGAAAATGCCACCATTTTTGAAGCAGCTTTGCTTTTGTTTTTCGTAACTAACTTGATTTTTTTATATATCAAATTTCATACCAAAGCCATTAACATAAGTAGAAAAAAATACAAATAAAATATAACTGAAAAGGAATAATAATAAAAAAAACAACTCAAAATTCATACATTTTTATATAGATTTTTACATCAAAATTTGTAAAAAAAATAAAAATAAAAAAGAGAGAGAGAGAGAAAAGTTAACACATTTTATCTGCTGATTTTGAAGAAGACGCTGATGAGCTACTTAATAATATCCAGAAATTCTTTAATGGAAACTACAGGAATGTGATAGAAACCAATTCACAAAACAAACAAAGAAACAAAGAAAGAAACAAATAACAACAAATAAAATTCTTTTGGGTTTGTTTTAGCCTCTGGAGAGATATTTGGACTCAGATTTGTGTTGATTTTTCTCCAAATGTGTCAAAGATTAAAAAAAAAAAAAAAAAAAATAGCTGATTTTTTTTCTCTACTTTTCACAGATTTACAGTTCAATTAAAATTGAATTTTAATCTTGAATAGGATTTTTTTTCTCTACTTTTCACTGATTTAAAGTTGAATTTTAATCCTCAATTTTAAGTTTTTATTTTTTTAGGATTTTTTTTTTAAGAAATTGATTCTATTTCAAAATCCATTTTATTTACTTAATCAATTTA
>CM074963.1:16847034-16861069 GCA_037577455.1 Pangasius macronema | reverse complement strand
CTCGAACCCACCACCTTCAGGTTCACCTTCAGGTTACAAGTCCCACTCTCAGACCATTAGGCCACAACTGCCCCCAATTGGTGCCATGTTCTAAGTCATTTAACACGTCTAGATGTAAACGTCAGGAACTGAAAGCTGAATTAAATTCTGATCTATCGTCTCATGTTCATCTTTTGATCTCAAACCCAAATGTCTTCAGTGTGTAGCAAAAAAACAAAAGAACTGGCCTTGCTGTTCCAATACTTTTGGAGGGGACCGTAGCTAGTTTCTTAATGTAGATTTTAGTCACTTAGGATTGTTAAAGGAATATAAACTAGGCATGCTACCTAACCGGTATGCTAAGCCTGGTATATTCTTAGCTAGCAAGCCAGCTTCAGTGCTGTGATAGTTAGCCACTTAGCTGAGATGAAATGAGAACGGAAAGACGGACCTCCTCTGACCGGGTATCGCTCCTGACTGCCTGTAACCACGCCACAGTGATGTGTCTCACTCAGGGGAATATAATAATAATTTTAATAATAATAATAATAATAACTCTCAAAAACAAATTATTGGCACCCCTAAAGAATATATAAAGTTAATGAAAATGGTTGTCTTTATCTTAAATTGCTTTGTTATTCATCACTACAGCTGCAACCAAAACATCTCAAGCTGTGGTGCACTTAAACATGGCGTGACATTCAGACTGTATGACCTCCATATGTTTCAGATCAGAGGTTTATTTTATATCGTTGCTTATTTTCCTGAAGGGTGCCGATAGTTATGGACAATGACGGTGCATTTAAATGTAGAAAATGCGAATGTCCACGGCAGCTTCAGACGCGGCGCTGAAACGCCCGGAGGCCTGCATGAAGAGCTGTTCGAGTGGCCTTGGTTTTTTTTTTTTTTTTTTTTTTTGGAGTGCCCTCGATGCTCAGTCATCGTGCTCTCTCTCGCTCTCTCTTGAGAGAGAGATTTATTTTAAGTGATCCTGAGGCACACTGGCACATTCAGAGGCGCTCTTATTACCATCGCACTGTAGAGCGCTCTGAGCCGGAAAGCACTGGAAACCCATTTGTAGATACGAAGACGCCTGGAGGAGCGTGCTGCTCTTTTTCAGAAGATCGGACAGACAAAACTATGATGGAAAGAAAAGTGCTCATCTACAACCTTCTGAAAATGAAGCGTTAACCTGATAATATTTTAATGTTCTATCCCGTAGTGTTTCCAGCTCAGCAGTAGAAGCAGGTGATGTGGTGGAAATTCACCTGTAGAATGAGAAATCACTGCCAAAACACCTGAATGTGCTCAAGTAAATATTTTATTTTATCCAATCGGCACTGGCTCACGAGCCTGGGAGGCCACTCTTACCTTACCTCAGAGTGCTATGAGGTTTGAAACAGAAGATTTGGAGTGTATGTGGTTACGTTCATGAATTATAGTTATTTTTATTCATTCAGTAAAAAAAAAACAAGGAAATCATCATCCTATTGGATGAGAGAGTACACTGATGATCATAACATCATATTTTAACGTAAATGCCACTTCAAGATCATACATTTCATTTCCCTATTTTTTAAAGACAATCTGTTCTTTCTCAGATTTGAACTGCTATGTTCACAGATCGTGCTTAGGTCCCCCGAGCCACCAGGGGGCCCCGTAAGAACGCAGGATAGTTGTTAAGACATATATGTAAACAAAATGATAGATCTAACCATTTAGGGCTGTTTCTAGCTATAAGAGCAGTGTAAGCGGCCGTAAAGGGCCTCCTAGCCACCAGGGGGCGCAATCAGAATCCCGGATGTCATTTTAAACTGCTTATACGTAGTATTAAAATCTTTTGGCAAGTAGGGACGATGAAAACATGCTTGTTACCATGGCTCAGGTGTGCTCAGAGCGCCCAGGTGTGGCCTGCAACCTGAAAGTATGGAAGCAGGATGTCACGTAGCGCCCCCCGAAGGTACGGAAACGTCACCGCTGCTACATGAGGTGAGGGAAAACGTATAAAAAACGTGAAGCATCCATGTGTTCTTCAGAGAATAAATATTTAACGGAATTGTCATAACTAGTCGAACGGACAAACTGCTATGAATATATGAAATTTGAGAAAACGTGCTTAAGTCTTTTGTTTTTATCGAATGAAGCTGTTTGAGTGATTTAAAGTTGCTGTAGCATTTCGTCAAATAATAATAATAATAATAATAATAATGACCAAATGACTAACGTATGACTAAAAGTATTATGTCCAAAGATTTTTTACTAATTTTACAACAAAATTAACTTAATGAGAAACTAGAATTTAAATAGAAATGTTTATGAGCATGCTAATCCTGGAAGGTGCTCATGATGTACTGGTCCACGTGATGAAGGTTTAAGCATGTCCGTGTCTCTGCTGTCTCAGCTACGTGATCACGTGATGTACTGGTCCACGTGATGAGGGTTTAAGCATGTCCGTGTCTCTGCTGTCTCAGCTACGTGATCACGTGATGTACCGGTCCACGTGATGAGGGTTTAAGCATTTCCGTGTGTCTGCTGTCTCAGCTACGTGATCACGTGATGTACTGGTCCACGTGATGAGGGTTTAAACATGTCCGTGTCTCTGCTGTCTCAGCGACGTGATCACGTGATGTACCGGTCCACGTGATGAGAGTTTAAGCATGTCCGTGTCTCTGCTGTCTCAGCTACGTGATCACGCGACGTGACCCTGGTTTCTGAGGAGGTGCACATGATGCCAAACAACTTCAACAAGGGCTCTGTCTCAAGGTTGCCTCAGGTCGTCCCTGAGCGTGCTGTGTTTTCACCAAGCGTTGACCTTCTGACTTGAGTGCAGGCTCTTTGTACGTGCTGAGGGAAAAAAAACCTTCTGGCCAAGTCTCTGGAAGATACGAGAGAGGATCTGAGAGCTTCTGATTTGAAAGATTTGAGTCAAATTTGCTCCCAAAGCAAGCGCTAAATTCACTTCTATGTAAAATTAATTCAGAGGCGGGGCTACAAATGACATCAGGTAATGATGTCATTAAATAAGCTTTACGCCCCCTTTGGACCAATCGTGTCCCTGATCGGAGGAGGAAGACGTACTCAGAGACTTTTATCTGCCGAAACTCTGCACTGTGTAATGCTATTAATGAATGAAATTGTGGTCGTTATGGCAACGATACATTTCGACAGGCTCGATTGCTGTTAAATAAACGACAAAAGACTAATGCAAGCTAATTTACTAGCAGCTAGCTAGCTGTTATCAGTAAGATATGGCTAGGTTAGTGGGCACGCCCAGGCTGTTAAGGACGTAGAGGAGACGTGGGGGCGTTTCCAAATTTGCATACTCATGCATATTCATAACTCCTGACTCTTTTAACGAGGCTAAAGGTGTAAAGATGGTCCTAGACCAGGTCTAGTCGGGTTTTTTTAGGTATTATACCACAGTGCTGGTGAGTTGTGGATCGTGATTGGATCATGACAGAAAGCTTAGACAGAGTAATTCTCACTGGCTCTTTGCATTCCTGATGATGTCATGACCCGAGGGGTCGCACCCCGTCCATCACGGATCAGCCCGTCAGAGTGAGGGGATGCTGGTTGTCACGGCAACCTGAATGAAGGACGGAGGATGGCAGCATCTTGACAACGCACAGCTGCCACAGTTGTCTACGAAACGTCCATCCATCCATCTAAGGCTCCATCTCTCGTCCGTCACTGACATCCATTAAACTCCGACTGAACGCGTGGAAATAATTAAATCCACAAACGAATAAAATAAAAGATACGATAACGTATCAGAACGAGCGCGTTAATATTAACCTGTGATGTGCAGCTGCGCTACCGTCAGAGCCGCCGTTATAGAAAATCGATCAACGCATTCTGACCAATCAGAGTCCAGGATTCATCAGCACTGTGGTGTAAGTGTATATAGGTTTATGACGTACATTAGCGTTAGCCTAGATGAATAGAGAAGGCTGTACGCATTTGCTGGAATGGTTTACTCGGCTTACTGCTTTATATATTCATTCATCAAGATGGCGGACTTGCACCACTTTCGCAGGAATCCGGACTGAATTAATGAATCGTAAATAAATGAGTTCCACCTGCGAGCTGGAGTACACTGCTGAACAATCAGGCAGCAGTGGGGACAGATGCAAATCAGCCCATCTGAGTGCGTGCTGGAGCACGAAATGTGCCTGCGAAGACGAAACTCACAGCGTATCAGCTAACTATTCCTCACCTCTCAGCTGCCTCAGACTGTCCTGGCTTTTAAACTAAAGGCCACGGCGCTAGCGATATTTCTCACACACCCAAGCTAATAAGAGTAACCTTTGATTGTGCGGAGAACGGGAGTGGAAAGAGCGAAGCTCTGCCGCAGCTGGGGCTGAGATCAGCGGACGAATTTGCATTCATCACTCCTGAGCAGCGGCGGCTCTCTAATCCGCGATGACTGATGAGGCTGTGGAGTGGAGACACGTGGAGGAAGTGGGCTGTGTAATGGAGCGAGTGATCAGCCGGCTGTGCCGTCATCAGAGAAGCTCCGCTCCAGGGCCGTGGACATGCAGAGAGCAGAGAGCAGATACTATGTGTTTTTATTATGTGCCATATACATGCGTTGTAGTGTTTAAATTAAAAACAGTAACGCTTCTTATAAATGCTTCCTGTCAAGCAGTTCCTGTATTACGCTAAATTTTTAACACGTTTCTGAAAGTGAAGTTTGACTTCCATCCTATGATGAACTGTGATCATTTAAATCTTCACTATACTGACATGTTTGATCTTCAGATGATCTTCAGATGATCTTCCTTCAGCTCAGAAAAAAAGAAACGTTTCTCTCCATTCGATATCTGAGCATGCTCACTGCTAACACTTCCTGCTCATAACGCATATAAATGTATTCATAACACATATGCATATCATCCGTAATGCCTTATAATGCCTGTATAAGTGCTTATAAGTAGATTTGTTGGATTTTTACAGTCATAAACCGTTTTAAAGCTTTATTATATTATGACTTCATATAATGTCAGACTATATGACGCATTATAATACCTGTTCAGAAGAACATTGTTGATGTTGCCATTAGGCATGGGCTATATGAGGAATGCTGTTATGAACTGATATTATAATGCGTTATAATCTCAGGCTGTGTAAGTCATATACGCGTGTGTTATAAAGTATAATGAATGTGTCTTTAACTACTTATAACCACTCACATAAACATGGTTAATGGTTAATTATGGATTAAGCATTCGTAGACAAAGACATGCTTTATAATACATTATAACTTATAATACAGATGCAATACAGAGTCTGTGTTATAGTGCATTACAACATTAGTGTCACAGTGTTGTTAGGAAAAGATTATAATGCGGTATGTCACTTGACATTATGAAAGTACTCGTGTGTGTGTGAATGTAACTATAACTAGTTATAAACATTCATACAGTCTAACGTTGGATGCTTAACAAGCATTTATAATGCATTATGAATATAAGATTCATACAGGTGGTCATGCATTATAACATGCAGAATATTATAGTCCCGTTCTAATATTTGTATCTACAGTGTTCTTAGGAACAGTTGTTATAATGCTTTATGTAACTTGACATTGTGAACTCATATACTTTTTCCCGAGAAGGTGAGATAAATGTCACTGTTACAGTTTATGGTTATTCATACAGACATATGTCAGGCATTATAGGTTACTGTCTGTTCTATATAAGAAGTTGTACATTATAATGCATTTATAATGCATTATAGAGATAGGAGTGACATAAAGTTCACAGGAGCTGTTGCTAGAAAATGAAGCAAGGTGACATTATGTTAGGAAATGGAAAAAGTGACAGCGGTGGTGAGAAGGCGTCAGATTCCTTTTAATATCTGCCAGGAGTGGATTTGTGGAAGATTCATCATTTTAGACTCATCACGTCGCCTTTGGAAGATGAGTCTCTTTTCACTCCGTTCAATAAGACTCGGGGAAATGGAAGAGGGAGGAGGAAACCACAAAGAAAACACCCAGGGACACGAGAATGAAAGGACCTGAAGGGAAGAAATGGAGAAGTTGTGCGGTCAGAGGGGGGGAAGAAAAGAAGAAGTGACAAAACTAACAAAAAAAAGAAGAAGTGAGAGATGGTTGTGGGGGATAAAAAGAGGGGTGAGGTGGGAGATAGAGAGGTCTGTAATTGCTACCATCAGAGCCTGTCGTTTAGTTGAGGGAATGGGAGTGTGAGTGAGGCATGCCGGTGCCTCGGGAGGGATGGAGGGAGGGAGGAGAGCTGAGGAGCGATGGAAGAAAGAGACGGACAGGGGGATTGAATCAGTGGAGGGATGGGATAGATAAGGCGAGGGAGCCGCGCTGGAAAACACTGAATGACAGGATAAGTGAGCCGTGAAGCAGATCAATGCTGGAGTTTCACTAGCTTTAATCCAGCTCTGTCACTGAGTCAACACCTCCATCAGCCGGCTGTCCTTCACCTCGACATAACAGAAAATAAAGTACAACTCACACTCGGCTCTCGGAGACGCCACTAACGTCTACATCTTAAATCTAATAATCATAATAATCATAGTTACTTTACATTACAGATAATTAGTCATGGACTGTTGAATTCTGGATTCTGATTGGTCAGAAGGTGTTGAGTCATTTATCACAGGTGTGTGTTATTTCATTGTTGCTATAGTAACAGCTTGTTCGGATTTAAAAAGAGGTGTGTGATTGTTTATGTGGTGAAGTTTTCTCCTTCTAAGGAGACGTTTACGTAACATGTCTGGAAGGAGTCTCCAGTGTCAGCGCTTTGGAACAGTCAGAGGGGAAGCTGTACTGAACTTTACGGTTTCTGAAGATGTGGTTTCTTTTGTCTTAAAGAGAAAAAAATTGAAGCTGGTGAGGGAATGATTGTTTACAGCTGCTATGACATAAGCGAAAACAGGAACCAACTTGTTCTGTGGATGTTCTACAACATTAAATGTATGATGTGTCATGCTTTTGGTTAATAAATCATTGTAATTGTTGGCAAATTTCTGTGGTTTGAGATAAATAAAGCACCTAGGGTTGTGCTGTTGTGTGAAAATAACCAACATTTGGTGTGCTAGCAGTACCTCCGCTTCATCACACCACCCAGCTGTTGATTAGTTTCCTGTAACTGCACGATCAGTGATTTATTCCTTACTCAAACACTCGGTGAAACGTTACTTAAGATGTTCAGGAGCACTGCTAGGGCTGCGTGAATAACGAAGGAAATGGGTGTGTTTGCTCGTACTCTTGTATAATTAACTTGATCAGAGCTGAAGGAGTGATTACTTTACACGTTCCTGAATGTTTTGATGTATCCATGAGCCATCAGAGCCACACCACTACACCGAGACATTACCACGTAACCACAAATTCTTCCCTTTAAAAAGATATCTTACCTCGGATTAAAGCAATTACACAGCCTTAGATTTAGCTTCATTTAAAAACACATTTGAAAAGAAAATTACTGAGCTGCAGTTGGACTTGCAAATGAGTTTGAAGTGAACAGGTAATCACACGTACGCTACAGACGCAGAGGCGAGAAATTTCGTTTCTATTCCTTTAAGTCTTCCCACCTTCCTTGTCCTTGAGCTGCTGTATTTATACCTTACTCTACTCCTCCAAGCCTGTGCTGTCTTAAGCAATAAAGTCCGGACTGCTGTACTTACCGCGCTAAGAACGATGCTCAATAGTGTGTTTTATTACGCTGCCACGATGCTTTTACGTGCTAGTTTAAACCCTAAGAGGCCCCACATGCCTGGTCAAAGCAGAAGCACTTAAACTCAGCCCGGCTTTACAGCCCCCATCAGACTCGCTCCATTCCAGCCCCCGGAGCCGTAAAGCTGAACAGACTGCTGTGTGGGAACGTCGGGATAAAACTCCGCCGTAGATCCTCCATCAGCTCCGGGTTTTTCTGCAAACACAAAACTGTTTATGTGAGCTCCTGTTTGATGTAGTCGCATGGCACACTATCATTTTATTGCCATTTTGTGCTGCCGGATTATCAGACTTTAACTTTCTTGAAGTTTCTTATCTCTCCAATACACTGCAGCCTGCGCCGCCGTACCTTTACATCTGCTGCCAGTCCAGACTGAGGCATAAAATGTTGATGTTTGGTGAAAATGTAGAAAAAACCCTGGATTTTCAACTGGTTGGTGTAGATGGGCAGTTTTTCTCTGAATCATTGGTGTATGCATTTTATAGGATGGTAACATTTTATCTGAAGATAGCCTACATTGGGCTTCATAACACATTCATAAGAATCTTGTACACCTCAATGCTAGAGGTTATGATGAAGGTTAATATTTTATCTTTATTAAAATAATGAATACATTAATATAGCTTTAAAATATCTTTGATGAAATATCCGTGTGCTTTTCTTAAACCGTTTAAATTGTATTTATTTTGGTCAATTTAGATCCATTTTATAGCAGCAACAATGCATATCTTTAACATATATACTGAAGAATTTCCTGTATAGAAATCGTAAAGTTACAGCTTTACCTCTGACTGTTACAAAACACTGACACTGGAGACTCCTTCCATAAATGTTAAATAAACGTCTCCTCATGGAAAACTTCACCAATCGGATATGTGGAGAGTCCGCCGTACAGGTCCCTGTGAATGAGCTGTTGCTATAGAAACGATAAGGCATTAGAAACAAGCGCATTAACGTAAACCTGTAAGTAGCCGCTGCACTACTGTCAGAGCTGCTGTTATAGAAAATGAATCAACACTTTCTGACCAATCAGAATCCAGAACTCAACAGCGCTGTAGTTTGTGCAAAGGCGTGAAGAGTCATGAGATTTTAAATATTCCTTTCAACAGATCTCTACAGTGATTCTCGAAATAACCCCGAACATGTGGTTTTAGCTCTCACACACTGTGCACAGGAAACACATATCGGCGACACACACACACACACACACACACATTCACCTCCCCATCAGGCAGAGGAAATGAGCTCCGCTCCACTATAAACTCACATTCTGTCCATGAGGTAATGAGCCCACAAAGCCACGTCAATACAATTTATGTGGTGAAGCACAACAGAGTCGGCTCTCTATGCCGTACACACATTCCTGAAGTCTTTACCACTGGGTTATGGCTTGTGACCAAGCACACTGCTTCATTACGGCGCTTTAAACCCAGACGCCACCAACAAAGAGCTCTAATAGCATTATGAGTTCATTACCAAGGGTGAGCTAAAGGTCAGTGCCACATTTGGTCATGGTATTGTACGTGTCCATCCTCTGACCTTTTCGGGGTTTTTTTTTTTTGTGTATCTATGGCTGAGTTCCCCTCTATAAAACATTGTAAAGATGTGGAAGAGAGAGAGAGAGAGAGATAATTCAGCAGTGAGATGTGATGCTCACTCTACCATTTAACAGTGAGCCAGCAATGTTGGTAACGTCGGCCATTTTACAGGTTTTTGGATAAACTGGAATGAATTCAGAGTTGAGTAAAGCGTTGAGTAAAGCGCTGAGTAAAGCGTTGAGTAAAGCGTGCTTAGTGAGGATTTAAGTGACGACTCAAGCGCTATTCTGAAATTACATGAGATTTACACATGTAGGGCGGAGTCTGAGTAAAAGAGAGGCATGTTAATGCAACCGAATGCCTTTTTCTTGCGTGATGTAGGTTTGAGTAAACTGTAGCGTAGCAGGCGAGTGCTCGGTCAGCTTATCCTTCACACCGTACGTCATTCTGCTTTTCTTTCCAAGAGATTTACCTTTACGTTTATTTATGGCATTTGGCAGACGCCCTTATCTAAAGCGACGTACAATTATCTCATTTATACAGCTGAGGAGTTGAGGGTTAAGGGCCTCGCTCAAGGGCCCAGCAGCGGCAGCTTGGCGGTGATGGGATTTGAACTCTCATCCTTCTGATCAGGAGTTCAACGTCTTAACCATCTTAACCACTGAGCTACCACTTCCGAGCGATCACATCAAAGTGGTGCACTCAATTAACTATTTTATGTGCTGCTGCATAATAAGTGTGGAAGCCATTTTTTTAAACAATTAATCCAGTGATTAGTTTTAATTATTATTATTATTATTAACATAAACAGTGGTGAATTTCCTTTTTATCTATTTATGAGTGACATCATCACCAAAGTTTTCATCCCCTTTTATAATAACATGTACGTCCACCTTTTCTATCTGTAAGCTTTTGAATTATTCTTATGCTTATATTCTTCTTTTTCTTATTAGTAGATAAATAGATTTTTTTGCCATTTTTTTTTGCACTCATCCATATAATCGATGGGACACAGATGTAAAAACTTTAAATCAGGGTTGTTGTTTTTCCTATCTTCTAAAGGAGGTACTATTTCCTGTCAAAACAGGAAGTGACAGCAGGACACAGAGGGCGGAGTGGAAACGTGGGTTTGATGTTAGCCGGCTGGAGGTCGGGAATGTTTGATTTTAAAAAGCACAACAGAGCTGTAAAAAGCGTCGGCCCTGCTGTGAGGTGTGTAAAATAAGCAGGTTTTTGTCTTGTTTATGGAACGTGGCATCGACACGTCACACACGCTGCTCGTGTTTAGGAACTTGGGAGGAACGGGACCCGCCCTGCCATCCATAACTGTTATAATACTCGTCTAATCAGTTCAGGTTTTTCACTGGATTTGCGTTTTCTTTCGCTCTTTTCATCAGGAGATCAGTGCTTCCTCAGATAAAGACACGCCTGTGTAAGCTGCGCCTGTTACTGCAGCTCCGCTCCGACGCACACCAGTGAACAGAGAAATATAAACGACAGGAGGAGAGTAATAACAAAGCAAGCTAATTACACGTTCCACTAATCGTCAGCAAAAACACAAACAGGTACAAACGACGGCACGGTACAAACGCCGAGCGCGCCGAGTCTCGCATGAATATTAATGAAGCAGCGGCACGCGCCTGGCAGTCACTCTGAAGGTGTTTTATGCTAATAAAATCCAAATACTCGTCTCTACAGTAATTAGTCTGCTGCCGCTGTTACTTAAAAATCTCTCACCTCCGTTTTTCTCCTACGGTTTCTACACCTCGACAGCTTCTGGTTAAATATATATATATATTTTAAGTGTCCATCTTTAAAATTTCCCTCAACGTTTCATAATTTCTGCCATAAAACTGAACATTTCTCTCTGGCAGGTGTGGAAACCACCAAACAATCAAAAGAGCCATTACAGAGCCTGAGGAGCGTAGAGACCTGAAGACCTGTAGGCTTACACACTGATCTCCTGAGAAACACCTTTACTCTGAAATACAGAGAACAGTGCCTCTGAAAATAACATCTAGCCCTTAAACCCTTTTAATCTAAAATCTGTAAAAAAATCTGTAACCAGAAAAAAAAGTTAAAAAATGCTGAAATTAGTCACTCTGAATAAAAAAATGCATAAACAACAACAAAAAAACCCACAAAAAACAAAACTGTAACCCTAAAACAGTAAAGTGGATTGTGTATTGTGTGATTGAGATGTGATCTCCCTACAGCACAATCCCCAAGTGTTTATTCTTTATTTATCCAAACACACAAACCTCAAACGTTGCTGAGGGAGAGCCGTGAACCTCACACCTCACATCAGCATGAGCAGAGAAGAGCAGTGCTGTCTGTTTACAGTNTTAGTTATGTAGAGGTTATTCAGAGAGAGGTTAGTTGTGTAGAGCTTAGTTAGGTAGAGGTTAGTTATGTAGAGGTTCGTTAGATAGAGGCTAGTTATGTAGAGCTTAGTTAGGTAGAGGTTAGTTATGTAGAGGTTAGTTAGATAGAGGTTAGTTATGTAGAGCTTAGTTAGATAGAGGTTAGTTATGTAGAGGTTATTCAGAGAGAGGTTAGTTGTGTAGAGCTTAGTTAGGTAGAGGTTAGTTATGTAGAGGTTAGTTAGATAGAGGTTAGTTAGATAGAGATTGGTTGTGTAGAGGTTAGTTAGATAGAGGTTAGTTATGTAGAGCTTAGTTAGATAGAGGTTAGTTAGATAGAGGCTAGTTATGTAGAGGTTAGTTAGATGGAGATTAGTTATGTAGAGGTTAGTTAGATAGAGGTTAGTTGTGTAGATGTTAGTTAGATAGAGATTAGTTGTGTAGAGGTTAGTTAGATAGAGATTAGTTGTGTAGAGGTTAGTTAGATAGAGGCTAGTTGTGTAGAGGTTAGTTAGATAGAGGTTAGTTGTGTAGAGGTTAGTTAGATGGAGATTAGTTATGTAGAGGTTAGTTAGATAGAGGTTAGTTGTGTAGAGGTTAGTTAGATAGAGGTTAGTTATGTAGAGGTTAGTTAGATAGAGGCTAGTTATATAGAGGTTAGTTAGATAGAGATTAGTTATGTAGAGTTTAGTTAGATAGAGACTAGTTATGTAGAGGTTAGTTAGATAGATGTTAGTTATGTAGAGGTTAGTTAGATAGAGGCTAGTTATGTAGAGTTTAGTTAGATAGAGACTAGTTATGTAGAGGTTAGTTAGTTAGAGATTAGTTGTGTAGAGGTTAGTTAGATAGAGATTAGTTGTGTAGAGGTTAGTTAGATGGAGATTAGTTATGTAGAGGTTAGTTAGATGGAGATTAGTTATGTAGAGGTTAGTTAGATGGAGGTTAGTTATTAGTCATAGTAGTGGAAAATAATAATGCTCATTAAATCAGCTGATGTTCAGACCTTTAATCCCTGACATGTTTAAACTTTGTGGAAAGGAGAAGAATCATTACCACTCTGAACGTGTTAATTCTAACCCTAACCCTGTAGACTGTTTCTCTTCCACGTGTCTTGTGTGTGTGTAAGCCTGCTCCATGGAACAGCTGTAAGAAGGCGAGTGAGCGCTGTGTGGAGGAGGACATCATTTTAGTGCTGATTTGATTTAATGGGATTTTTCACTCGACTCATTCTGCTGAGTGATTTTATCCATCATTTGCCTAATTAGCCTGCGTGATGTGCAGCACTGCAGCTCTAATGATTCTTCACCGAGTGTGTGATTTTACAGCACAGGGCGTAAAACCCACCCAACATGTCTTACTGCAGGAGCTCTGCCTTACATTAATCACTAATCTAACCACATCCAGCCGCCTGCTCGGCTTTGGAACTCACGTTTCACTCCTACACACGTTTCCAAATGAATAAACACTTTATTTATTTATAAAAGTCATAAGTACTGTATAACGACTGTATGCAACATGTTATAATGTATTCGTAAGGCATTGTTATTATTATTTATTTAAAAAGGCATTATGTAGTGTTCTGCATAAACACTACATTAACAATTTGTTAATGCATTATAACCATTTTCATAAATAATTATAGCAATAGGTACTTATATATTGCCTTATGAATGCATTATAACATATTCTGAATGTCTAGCCTTCATAGAAAGTGTTATTCTATTAATCATGCTACCTGATAGATTTTAAAGTGTGTCTATGTATTGTATTTAAGTGGACAGTTATTTCTAACCACATCTCACACACACACACACACACACACACACACACACACACACGCACACACACACACACACACACACACACAGTATTACAGTAACCCACAGTAAGCACTGTGTTAAGAGGAGTGGAGTGGTGTTGAGGAGGTGGGAGGAGTGAAGGGTTTTGTGGTTCAGCAAAGTTTATAGTAAATGTTATTTTTTTTAAATCCTGCCACTGAACTCAAATCTAACGAACTCCAATCAGCGAATGTTTCCACAAACGCAGGGTCATGAAGCAGGTGAGACTCCTGCAGGTAGTTGTTTGTATGTTATCATGTTCTTCTTTCTTTCTTTTTCACTTTCCCTCCTTTGGCTTCTGTTTTTTTATTCTATTCTGTTATTGCATTTTCTTTTCTTTTGCTTTATATGTTATGTTATATTGTCATGTTCTTTCTTTCTTTCTTTCTTTCTTTCTTTCTTTCTTTCTTTCTTTCTTCATTCAGTTGATATGTCTGATATTCTTTCTTTTTTCAACCTTCTTTTATTCCAGAAATGTTTGGACAATGATGGTGTTTTTGTGATGTTGCCTTTATACACCATCACAATGGGTTGAAATAAAACAATCGAGATGTGATGGAAGTGTAGACTTTCAGCTTTATTTTAAGAGGCTCCACAAAAATATGGCA
>CM074963.1:16829402-16845495 GCA_037577455.1 Pangasius macronema | reverse complement strand
CTTGTAACTCGTGCAGTGTGGCTGTGTAACTTGTAACTCGTGCAGTGTGGCTGTGTAACTTGTAACTCGTGCAGTGTCGCTGTGTAACTTGTGCAGTGTGGATGTGTAACTTGTAACTCGTGCAGTGTGACTGTGTAACTCGTGCAGTGTGGCTGTGTAACTTGTAACTCGTGCAGTGTGGCTGTGTAACTTGTAACTCGTGCAGTGTGGCTGTGTAACTTGTAACTCGTGCAGTGTGGATGTGTAACTCCTGCTGAGTTTTGTCATGTTCCACTCGTACAGCTTGGAGTTTTTCTGCTGTAGATCACCTGACTGAACTCCACTCAGACACCGTGCACAAGATGAGATGATGCAGGTGTGTAACAGCAGGAGAACATTACAGTCTGCAACACTTGGCTTAAGAGCAGGGTTCATTAGGCTGCACCTGCTTGTGCTGTTCATTAAATCTGATATAAACTGACAGACATTAATGAAGGCGTAGTTGAACAGACGTCCGTCAGAGAGGCACAGACTGCTTTTAACAATACTGATGTCAAGAGGATGTAAGATAAGAGTCAAAACAGAATCTTGATGAATTTTAACCCTAGCCAAACTTTCACCCTAGCTCAACCCAAAATGCAGCCTAACCCTAACCCTAGCTGAACCATAACCCTCACCAAACCCTAGAACCAGACTGTAACCCTGGACAGACCCCTAACCCCTAGCCTCCAGACCCCTAGCCTCCAGACCCCTAGCCTCCAGACCCCTAGCTTCCAGACCCCTAGCCTCCAGACCCCTAGCCTCCGGACCTCTAGCCTCCAGACCCCTAGCCTCCAGACCCCTAGCCTCCAGACCCGAGCCCAATCCTAACCCCAGCCACACTTTACCCAGCTCAACCATAAACCTATCATAATCCTAACCCTAGCCCTAATCTAACCCTAGTCCTAATCCTAACCCTAGCTCTAATCTAACCCTAGCCCTAATCTAACCCTAGTCCTAATCCTAACCCTAGTCCTAATCCTAACCCTAGCCCTAATCCTAACCCTAGCTCTAATCCTAACCCTAACCCTAATCTAACCCTAGCCCTAATCTAACCCTAGCCCTAATCTAACATCAGACTGACCCTAATGCTAGTTCAACCCAAATCCTAGCCTGAGCTTAGCACTAAGCAAACCCCACCTCTTCTCCAACTCTAATGCTAGCTTAACCCTAGCCCTAGCCCAAACGTAGCACAAGCCCGTACATAACATAGACCCATCCTAACCATAGCCCTATCTTAACCCCAGGAAAGGTCTAACTGTGTGCAAACTTTAACCCAGTCCTTACCCTAGCTAAACCATACCCTAGTCCAGCTCTATCCCTAGGCCAACCATAACATTCTCTACCCAGCAGGAAGCACCCCTAGCTTCTCAGAATGAATGAACATCTAGCTATCTAGCTATCTTGACTTGTGTATTATGTTAACTTGAACTTGAAGTTGTTTTTACAATCATAAACTATGTGTGTATAGCGCTCACACTCCAGCAGTTCAAGCCGTTTGCAGATTCAGGCATTAATTATGACCCTGACCCCGCCCCCAATCTTCCATCTGCCTCTGCGCTTATAAAGGACAAACTCCATTTATGGTGTGAAGTGATTTATGTTTTTAGTGCGTAAGAAGCTGCAGTCCTCTCGCTTCCCAGACACTTTCGGGTTTGTAGTGAAACGGGCACGGCAGTCTGTCAGAGTAACACACAACACCTCCAGCAAAGACGAGAGCTCGGCCGCGTCGGACGTGCCAACATCACAACGAGGTAAAAGTCGTTTTGGTATTTTGAGCTTAATGGTGGATTCTAGGACTACGGGATCGCAGCAGGTCAGAAACGGTCACGGGGTTATAAAGTGCAGCTCGTCATGTTTCTCTAGCTGCTTTACTCAGAGCTGAATAATCACACTGCCGTGCAAGTTAGCAGACACAGTGTGTGAGTCAAGAGTCATTTTTATTTTGTATTTTCTTTTCTGCAGGAAATTTTTACACTTTCTTTATCTGACTTCTTTTATTATTATTATTATTATTATTATTATTATTGGAGAAATGTATGTTTCTTCTTGTTGCCTAATGCATTTGCTTGTTTAGGTGTTTAGGGGCAGATGTCATGCTTCTTCATGTGCCTCCTTCCTGTTTTTCATTTACCTTCTTTCATTTTTTTCCCTTGTATTTTCTTTCTTTTTTCTTTTGTTTTTTTGAAGGCTTGTGCTTCTTCCTGCTTTGTTCTATTTACAACCTATTTTTAGGAATTTAATTTACTCCAACAGAACAGAAAACTGTCATTTACATATAATTTTCCTCTGGCTGCAGCGTCGATGAGGCGGTCGAGGGAGAAATTAAGCTCCACTTTAAGTTCATACATCATTCCGGCTCTGCAGACTTTATTAGAGCCAATCTCTGCGTATGAAAACACACGAGCACGCAGTGCTTCATTTCTTCTCCTCCACCCGTGTCGCATTTCCGTGAACCTGCAGAGAGTCTGTCTCAAGGCTGTATGGATATTAATGGTATGGAGACTTTGGTTGACAGCACAGGAACAGGAAGTTGACGATGTTCACAGCCGGCGCAGTATATCAGCCATTTCACACACTCCAGCCTCTCTATTGTGTTTCTCTGGCAGTGAAAAGAGCAGCACAGGTGGTGGATGCACCACTCGGTCGGGGATTTCTCACTGAAAACCTTCGCAGAGTGCGCCTGGTTGTCCATGGCCTGGTCTATCAGAACTCAGGGGCCGGAGCAGACACACGTGGGGCGGCGCCCTGGAGGCCCCGGCTCATTGAACACCACTGACTCATGAGTAATGAGCTCCTGACCTCTGAGTGTTTGACACTGGCTCCAGAAGCTGCTTGGGAAACAGATGACACTCTGGCTGTTCAAGTGCAACATGTGTGTGTGTGTGTCTATACAGTATATTCTGGTCAAGAGCACATACACATACAAAACCAGAACACGTTAGGGCTCTTTGGTTGTCGCTCCATTAATGTTTCTATCCTACAGCTAAGCGCTTTCCTGTCAGAAACACTTCCTCTTCTGGAACCCTTAAAGAACCCTTGAAGAACCCTTTTTAAGACTGTGTGTATTAACCGGGTAAGTGTGCAGTACAAACTCCAAATGATTGCTCATTATCTTATTCTTAGCACCTAGAAGCTGCCAGGAGCTCCTGGCACTCGGTAAACTCATAAAAAGGCTTCTTCAAGGGTTCACTGGAGAATTAAGGGTTCTTAGGCTCCAGAAAGGGTTTAACCTGGAACTCTTTTGGTACTTTTGGTTTAACCTGGAACTCTTTTGGTACTTTTGGTTTAACCTGGAACTCTTTTGGTACCTTTGGTTGAACTCTTTTGGCTTTTGCTAGTCCCCTGTAGATCTTTTAAAGGGTCTTACAGGGGAACATCTGAAGAACCCTTAAGGGTTTAAAAGAGTGTAGCTAATGAAAAACATGTTGGCTTATGATTCACTTTTCTTGCCTGTTTTATAGTTACATTATAGTTCCATATTTTTCGCAAATATCATGCATCATGGAATAATAATGAAATCACTTTACAGCTCCATTATTGACTGACCTTTTAAAGGCCATCCATGAAAAATTCTTTTGTCTCATTTTTGAAAGGTACGTTATAAAGACACGTATCGATTCCACACAAACACTAACAGTAGGTAGCATGTCTCAGGTATGGGCCATGCTGGAGGTTTAGCTCTAACAGGTTGTGACGCATGCCGTTACGGTTGAAGCAGATTGCAGATGTCTGGCGTGCTGGCTTTATTCCGACTCCCCTACAGCGCACTCCAGACAAAAGCACTCAATAACCGTGACTCCTCGGCCCGCCCTCTTACTCCCGAACAACAAAAAGCTGGGGGAATAGCAATACTTCGCAATATGGCGTCTAGCTGTGTCTGTGGACGGGGGAACGCGGGCTTTATTCAATGTCTCACTCGTGAATCTGTCTCCAGTGTGGAGTAATTTAGAGTAGACTGGAATGGGAGAACATCACCTAATCGACTGAAGACAAAGTAGCATCAATGCTAAAGTAGGTTTACAACAGAAAATGAGTTCTGACTTTGATTACAAACACTTTAGGCCACACCCACTTTTCAGATAAATCCAAATAAAGTGTTTTGAGCACTAAACAGATATAGAGTTAAATATTGTTGTTGCTTTACATCATAAATACCAAAAGTTAGTTATGAAGGCAAAGTGTTACTGGTGTACACGAGAACGTGGCTTTGGAAAAATACCCTCTTGCTAACTCTCTGATCTTCACAACTCACTTTTTCAACATTTATGGTAGGGAAGGAATGGAAAGCAACAACAACATATAACTCTATATCTATATAACTCGATTGGATTTGTATGAAAAGTGGGTGTGGCCTAAAGTGTTTGTAATCGAAGCCAGAACTCATTTTCTGTTGTAAACTTACTTTAGCATGAATGTTATTTTTCCTTAAGTCGATTAGGTTATAAATGTATACATTCTGTCCCTGTCCTCTAGGTTAACCCTAACCCTAACCCTAACTCTAACCCTAACCCTAACCCTAACCCTAACCCCAACTGTTATTGTGGAGTACTGGGAATATTTTTTAAAATAATAATTAAAAACATTTTGAACTTAGCCATTTAGCCTATTAAGCTATTAATTTACTTTCAGCCATTGAGTGCACCACTGGGTCAATTTATGAAGATTTATTATTAACACTGACGACTTTAACATTAACATTAAGTCTAGATTTTTTAATCAGAGCTACTTTATGTGTGTTTGATTTTTCAGTACTCTGTCTATACGTTTTTTTTTCTTTTCCCTATTGAATGTAAACTAGTTTTAGAGGGCAAATGGGTTATCTCTTCCCACTGCCTTTGCACATCTTCTTATCTTCTGTTGCATCTGACTTTTCTCATAAGGTGCTTGATTTTATTCTTTATTTATTTTCCTCTTGCTCAGCTTTTCTGCAGCCCTGAGATCAGCTAGACATCTCTGGGGAAATCTGCACAGCAACACTGTTGTGGTGAAACACTGATAGTATCCTATTTTCTGAACCAAAACGTGCTTAGAAATGATTTAATTCCTTAGCTAGTGACCTTTCCGTGCAGATAGCACCTGACATTTTCTGCTAATATGAGGTTTCTGGGGTTATTACGCTTAAACAGATTCCACGGGTCTAATTTATCTGATCTCTTTGCTTGTATAATAGTTTTATTCACATCTTACTCAGCTGTCCTATAAAGATAATCATCTACTGATTTATAAGCAGAATTTATAGTCTTCCTTTGCTTTTATTTTATTAGCCTTATTGGCTTTGGGTGTTGAAGGAAGGCAGCATTTTTAAAATGCATGCAGTGTTCACCTCTGATGAATGACGTGGTCCTAACCAACAAACATAAGGGGCTGTGGACCACAAACATGTGTTCATTTAGGACAAGTGGGTCTGGACCACCAATATTTAACTAATTAGGACAAGAGGGTGTGGACCATCAACATCTAACCAGTGCAGGCTACCAACATCTAACCAGTGTAGGCCAATGACATCTAACCAGTGTAGGTCACCAACGTCTGACCAGTGTGGACCAACAATTAGACCATGGTGCTGTAGATCAATTTCTAATCAATTAGGATAAGGTGGTGTGAATCACAAATGTCTAAACAATTAGGACAAGGTGGTGTGAACCACCAAATTCTAAATGATTAGCATAAGGGGCTGTGGACCATCAACATCTAATCAATTACGACAAGAGGGAATGGACCAATAACATTTATCCAAATAGGCAAGCAGTTGTGGAGCATCAGAAGGAATACAAATATCTACAGAAAAAAAATTTATATAATCACTGACATGCATATGATTAACTATATTTGTATTTGAATGGTTTCAAAGAGACAAAATGACAACAGTAGGGTTCCTCAAGGGTTCTTTGCATGGTTAGTTGTTCTATCTCTATAAATACGCTTGTGTAGGCTTTTACTTAGAAACACTGGAGTTCTTTCAAAACAGACAAACCAAATATCCTTAGGGGTTTTCAGGTAGAACCTTAAAATCTAATTATACTTTCTCTGTATTTCTTGCAGGACCCAAATTTTGCAGGCCTCCTTCTTGATAAGCTCCATGCTCTAGAATGGCCTCCAGGGGGTCAGGGTGCTGAAAGCTGCTGTGAAGTGTGTGGAACTCCTCTGCACCAGCTACGACGCCTGGCTCTTCACTCAGCCCTGGGTCTGGCTTTTGATGGTACCCCTAACCTGCAGTATGGACCTTCCTCTGGCCTGCTAGCTCCTCACTCCAGTGCATCCTCACCGAGACCCTCCTGGGTGAACCAGGGTTCCTCATCTGCCAACGTTCAACACCCCTCAAGGTACCACGTTGAACCAGTGGCTGGTATCAAGCATAAGGAAATGGGCTGGATCAAGTCTGGTGCTGCTGGCATGGACATAAAGCCAAGCTGCCATGCTACAGTCACTCCATTACCCATGTACGCTCAGCAGTATCTGGAGGGGGTGTGGAGTGTGACGACTGTCAGTAGAGCCCATCAGCAACAACAATCGCAGGTAAGAACCAGAACTGTAAGTAGGAACAAACTTTAGTTCATAAGATTTATCAAGTCACACTAGAAATGAAATCCCTTAATGAAGTCCTAATAAGAAAAAAAAGATTTGCTTTTTTTCTGAGTGGTTAAAAATCCATTAATCAGCTGTAGTTGGGAATTCTTTTGTTTCTTTGCTCCATGGAACATAAAAGCTTTTAACAACTAATATTAATATTTAATGAAAAGCATTTCCCTTGGTCTGCTGATTGAGTGGCTTAGCATTAGTTCAGGATCATTATTCAGTGGATTAGCCTCCAGCATTTATCTTGCGGACACCAAGTGACCTTGCCTTCAGGAGCTAGAGCGTTAAGTAATTTCTGCTCCATCAACCAAGCGGTAGATGTCTGTGACCTCATTTCCTTACAGGAAGAAGACATAAATTATGACGATGATTGTAAGTGATATGTTAAAGGTGAACTATATACTCATGTACACGCAGTTCAGTTTAAAGGGGAGTCAGTGACGGATTGGCAGGGAAGTCATTCTGAGCCAAGTTACACCGTGTCAAGTGACTGCCTTATTTTGTCATTTGTTTTTAAGATATCTGTGTGTATACGAGAATGCGCACAGGAGAACATTATTTCAAAGTAGCAGCATAAAAATATGTATAAGAGTAGCAATAAAACACAATGTTTACCTAAACTGGTGCATCTGAAACAGATAGCAAAAAAAATAGTATAAAATTTAAAAAGATGAAATAAAGGAATAGAAGGACAGGAGAACCTCAATAACTATAAACCTATCTGTAACCCTAAAACAAACCAAACAAACAAACAAACAACCTACCAGCTAACCAGCCACACAAACAGCCAAACAAACAAACAACCAAACAACCTACCAGCTAACCAGCCAACCAACCAACCAACCAACCAACCAACCAGCTAATCAGCCAACCAACCTACCAAACAAACAACCAAACAAACAACCTACCAGCTAACCAACCAACCAAACAACCTACCAAACAACCAAAAAAACAACCTACCAGCTAACCAGCCAACCAACCAACCAACCAAACAAACAAACAACGTACCAAACAAACAAACAACCTACCAGCTAACCAGCCAACCAAACAATAAATCAATAAATAAATGCAGATCATAAAATTGACATGAAGGAGGGGAGAACCTTGAGACCCCAATCTATAACTTTAAAACAAATGAAAAGAAAGAAAGAAAGAGAAAGAAAGAAAGAAAGAAAGAAAGAATAAACAAAAGAGGAGGGGAGAACCTCAGTCCCCAATCTATAACCCATAGATAGATAGATAGATAGATAGATAGATAGATAGATAGAAACCTGTTGAGCTCCCGAGGCCCCCAATTCATAACCATAAAACATTTATCATAAAATGTCATCACCTCAGACCCCAATAACCCTAAAATATAGAAAAACATAAAAACACAAAACAAAACGTAAAAAACAGAAATAAATAAGAGAAGGAGGAGACAGCCTAAGGCTAATCAGCTAATCAGCTTTCTGGTAGGAAACACGTTTTTTGTAGGGACTGAAGCAGGTAATTAAGAGTGTGTGTGTGTGTGTGTGTGTGTGTGTGTGTGTGTGTGTGTGTGTGTGTTCAAGCTCATTACGAGCTCAGCAGTTTATCAGGCCAAACATTTACAGATATAGAAATGAGCAGTGTGGCAGGTGAACGTTGGAGAAATTATTATGATTATTATTAATATTAAGAAGACTGTTATGACTGTTATGAATCAGGGTTTCCATGGAGACATCAGATCTGAACTTTATAACATATCTTCGTCTCACAGCTTGTGGCCGTGTTGATGTCTTTGGCAGGATGCTTGTCCTGATACTCTGTGTGTTGATGTGTATAAAGGACGACACCTGAGCAACAGTTTTTACTCACAATATAATGAAATACAACTGTCTTCTAGTAGGAAATGTATTTTTGTGCATGAATAATACGTAGAGCAGTCACTTCTCGTCCTGTCACAAGGGCGACACATTCACAGATGGAAGGAGTTTTTGTGCATTTGGTGTTACAGAGGCGACGAAGAGGTGCAGGCAAGCCAGTCAGGTTCTCACAGAGACGGAAAAGCAATTAGACCTTGAGATTTTTTTTCAGCTTTGGGTCAGAGAAGGTTGTTATTTTGGATGCTGAAGTGTGTTTGCACCAAGACAGCTGCTGAGAGCAGACCTGCACTGGAATTTCAAGTGAGACACATTCAGGTTTGTCTGTGCTTCAGGATAAGCCTCATGTCTTAATTGTCAGCTCTGCATATCGCCTGCAGTCAAATCGCTCCTCGTCTCCCAGGCTGGCTAATTTAGAGCACTGAAGTGCCCGAGTTGAGGCTGGTGTGAAGGTCGAGAGGGAGCCAGGATGGCA
The DNA here is from genome assembly GCA_037577455.1 of Pangasius macronema. Lineage (NCBI taxonomy): Eukaryota > Metazoa > Chordata > Actinopteri > Siluriformes > Pangasiidae > Pangasius > Pangasius macronema. The sequence continues at coordinate 16,836,579 of CM074963.1, read as the reverse complement.
AATTGTCAACAGATGGCACAGCGGCCTCACCGCGGGGTAAAAATGGCACCTGACGTCCATCTGGGACTGGTTTAACCTGCCACTGCTCTGATGCTGAAAAAGGACATGATCTGAATATTTATTCTTTCATTTTTCCTGTAACAATGATAATGGAGGACGTAAAGGAATATTCTGGATTTTAGTTTTTATTGTATTCTCTTCTTAGGGCATCATGTTGGCACAGTAGGTAGTGCTACTGTCTCACAGCCCCAGCGTTCCCAGTTTGTCTGTTCTCCATTCATCTATGTGGGTTTCCTCCACCTTCTAAAAACATGGCAGTAGGCGAATTGGTGGCTCTAAATTACCCGTAGGTGTGAATGTGTGTGTGTGTGTTGTGTGTGTTGTGCTTTGTGATGGACTGGCGTACCATCCAGGGTCTATTCCCACCTCATGCTCAGCATTCCCAGGATAGACTCCGGATTTACCAAGCCCCTGACCAGGATAAAGAGTTTAATGAAGATGAATGAGGCATGTGTTGGGGCAGTCACCCCAATCTCTCAGACCAAAGCAGTGAAATGAGAGTGAAATGACCAGCAACATGACCACGCCACAGACCCAGTAATCAGCTATAAACACTCGTTACCTCGGCAGCCTCTCAAAATAACAAACCATGAAGCGTACACAACTCTGTCCTGAAGATGCTGGAAAACTTAGCTACAGCTTTATCTCTGACTTTTGCACAGCACTGAAACTGGAGACTCCTTCCATAAATGTTAAATAAACATTTCATTACTTCACCAAATCAATGATTTACATAAAAGCCTTTTACATACAAGTCCCTGTGAAAGAGCCGTTACTATAGAAACGATGACGTATTACAACAAGGGCATTGATATGAACCTGTGATTTGCAGCTGCACTAATATCAGAGCTGCTGTTATAGAAAATTAATCAACACCTTCTGACCAATCAGAGTCCAGGATTTAACAGCGCTGTTGGATCATACTATGTAAACCATTTTTCTGTACCGCTTATCCTACACAGGGTCGCTGGGAACTCGGGGCACAACTCATGCCAACTCATCGCAGGGCACAATCGCACACACTCTCACACACATTCACACACTACGGACAATTTAGATGTCTACAATGCATGTCTTTGGACTGGGGGAGGAAACCGGGGTACCTGGAGGAAACCCCTGGAGTACAGGGTGGGTCACACACACAGAATGGAGGCTGGATTCAAATCTCCAAACCTGGAGGTGAGAGGCAACTGTGTTAAACACTTAGCCCCCAATACCCGGTAACATCACAGCTTAAGGTAAAGAAGAAGAAATTGAGACAGCGTGTGTGTTAGGGTTATTAACGCGTCTAATGTTTATATAACGTTTGTTAATTGTGCGTAATTTGTTGTGTAATTAGCTGTAATGAATGCACCACCATTTTTGACATTAGTTGAAATGAATATTCATCTCGCAGAACCTTTATCAGTCCACACCAGCACTCTCTCTCTCTCTCTCTCTCTCTCTCTCTCTCTCTCTCTCTCTCTCTCTCTCTATAACAGCCCCCCACACACACACACACACACACCCACCCCACCCCACCCCACCCGGGGTTTTAACACCCGTTCAAATTAATTAGGAGGAAAAAGGAGCCGTCCATTGTGAGCTAGACACGCACGTCCATCCCTGCTGGGCACTAATGGCGGACTCAGACATGAGGATATAATTACTGAGAGAGAAACGAATTGTGAATTAGTGTGCTCAGCTGCTCTCCGGTGCAAGGGGTCTTATTTCTACCACCATGTGAGCCAGTCAGATTCTTCTGCCCTCGTTATCTCTCTGTCAGCCTGTCAGAAGATGATCACGGCTCTGCCAGTTTTCAGCTCCCTGCATTCCCGTCGTGGCTTCCTGTTCCAGCTGCTTGCCATCCAGAGAAATGTGAAGATCACATGTCATGCTTTTTGTGTGTGTGGTTTGTTTCATGCTGGTTATATGTAGGCCATGCTCCTGATGTGTGCGAAAGAGAGAGAGAGGTGTGCACTGACGCTTCGAGAGCCAACCATGTGAATTATATCAGTCTGTAGAACAATATTATGTCACAAGCGAGGTCAGCTCTGAAGGTGCTTTGAAGAAGATGTTATCAGTCCCCTGCAGTAGCTAAAAGATTTAGTAAGGAGAAACCAAGAGTGACAGCACTGGGTAGAAAAGCTGGGATTTTTATTTATTTATTTATTTTGAGAGATGGATGAGATTTCACTGAGACTCTGTGGAAGTGAATTTCACTTACCCTGCCTTCACATCAGCAAAGCGACAGGTGACCTTTCATTTTCTTTGATACAGAGCTGCGATTTCAGACAAGCTTTAGTGCCACATTTGCTTTGAAAATCTCTGAGTGGAATGATTACTCGGACCGATCCTATGGTGTGTGTGTGTGTGTGTGTGGTCCAGTGTTCCTTTAGTTCCCCACTCACAACTTTAGTCCTTGTAATTAGTTCCCATTAGCTCCCATTAGCTCCTGTACAATACCAAGAACAATAAAGCTTGAAAGGAAGTAGCAAAGATCGTTGGTGCCACTGGTGTGTGTGTGTGTGTGTGTGTGTGTGTGTGTGTGTGTGTGTGTGTAGCTAGTACAGTTAGCCTGATTTGCTAATCTAATCTGATGCAAGTACAAAGCACATAAGTACACTTTATTTATTGTGTGTTTAACTAGTTAGCTTTAAAACTATATACTATATCTCCTAGTGTTTCTCATTGTAACTGGGCAGGCCACACCCACAAGAAACAACAGCAGAAGTCGATACACATTCGCAACACAAAAACGACAATGGACACAAGGCCTGTCGCTTGTTTGCGTCTACACAGGGTCGGGAGTTTTCCTCATCCCTGTTGCCTCTGGATTGTTCACTAGGGATCTAAATCTACATCTGGATTCTGTGAAGATGCTTTGGGAAAATGCCGATAGATAAAAGTGCTTTACGGATAAAATATTTGAGGAAAAAAAGGTGAGAAATGTGAGACAGCAGTATATGTTGCCTCATGTATTATCTAATAACTTGGATCGGCTTGTGTTCACCAGAGTGAGGAGTGTAATGCTCGCCAATGTTTCCTGGGAGTTTAAATAAAAACGTAAAAGTATACTTGAGATTTCACGATTAGGTCCCAGTGACACTTGCATTGCCCTGTTGTGGTTTTATCTTTCTAATATGTTAAGTGCTATAACTGAAAAAATCTTCGTTTTTATTATTAACACTAAACACATTAGCGAACAGCTGTTTCTCTATGCTAGTTTTTTTTTTATTTATTTCCCAGTGACCTCTACCAGGAAGGATTTTCTCAAATCACATCGATCTCGCAGAGGTCTGCCTTAAGGCATCTGGCCCTTCCTCGTGGCTCTGCTACTGATCTGTTTTGTGATTTTTCTGGGAGAAGCTCTTCTGTAATACCTCTGACGATTGCTCTGCTAGGCCTGCTGCTTACTGTGAAATCGTTTAGGCTGATTTTCTCACGATAGCTACTTTCACAGTCTGCCATGCAAACCTTCATGTTAGTGAGGTAGTACACAGCGTTGGGTTATATCAGTTTATATCAGGTTATTCATCCCTTAAAGATGTGGCTCAGTTACACACCATTCTGATTATCACATTATTGCAACATTGGTTTGAGCAAGAAGCCATGAAAGTCCACGGATTTTCTTTTTCACATGGAGGTAATCAGAGAGACTTAAAAACTTAATGATGTGATTTTAATAATCTGACTGAGGAGTCGAGAAAATCAACTTGAGCAGCTGCATAACCTGATCCTGAATATGAGGAACTTTCCCCACGTATATATTAATGTAACTTTTGAGCTTAACTTGTTGACGCTGAATATGACCCACTTTCACTAATACGCCTATATAATCATTTTCACCTGAAAATCTGTGTTTGTTAGCGTCTGTCCTGATTCCTCTACATCTCTGTAATATCCAGAATCTGGTTCCAGACAAGAACAGCATGACATCTGAAACTTCACGCTCTAGCCAAGTCAGTGCTATTCCCTCCATCGCTCTGAAAGGAAACAGACATAGCAGCCAGATGACATCTTCATCTCCAGCTCAAAGCAGCTCTGCAGCGTCGTTCTTCCTCAGGTAAGCCCAGAAATGTACTTTTTTTATCTCATCTTCTGTAGCCACATACGGTTTAGAACTTGACAATGCAGTTCCCGGATTGAACCTTGGCTGAACTTCATTTCAGTCACAGTTAGAGGTGTTGATAGATGAGCTGATGCTAGATAATTTATCCCTGAACCCTGATAACACAGCATTCAATTTTCCTCAAAGTTTATTTTGTAACATCAGCTTTGTGCCAATCATGTCCAATTAGAGCAAGACAGTGTGGTTCTCCCAGAACATATGCACTAAGCTGACTAGCTAGCTAATTTTGCTCCTATTGGTGGCTGTCAGTATAATGTTATATTTTAACACACTGAGCTGCAGAATTTCATCACTTAATAAATCAATGATGAAATGATGATGCACATGGAGATGCTAAAATCCTGCCCATGTCAACCAATAACAAATGCTAGCTAGCTAGTCAGGAAGATAACAAATGCCTAATTTGCATACTCGTGTATATTCATAAACAGCATTTGTCTTGCTCCTAAGACATTTTAGTCATTTGATGGAATGTCTCAAGAATACAGTGACATGGATTACCAACACCCAACCAGTCAGGACAAGCTGTTTCTACTCACCTGTCAATCATGTTTCCTTTCCATTTAGAAAGCTCCAGGGATTTGGGGGATGTAGCATTGGAGGGTTTTGGGGTATGTGGCTTTGGAGGGGTTTTGGAGGTTTTGGGGATGTGGCTTTGGAGGGGTTTGTGGGATGCGGCTTTGGAGGGGTTTTGGGGATGTGGTGTTTTAGGGGTTTTGGGGATGTGGCTTTTGAGGAGTTTGCGGGATGCGGCTTTGGAGGGGTTTTGGGGATGTGGTGTTTTAGGGGTTTTGGGGATGTGGCTTTGGAGGGGTTTTGAGGATGTGGCTTTGGAGGGGTTTGTGGATGTGGCTTTGGAGGGGTTTTGGGGGTGTGGTGTTTTAGGGGTTTTGGGGATGTGGCTTTGGAGGGGTTTGGGGATGTGGCTTTGGAGGGGTTTGGGGATGTGGCTTTGGATAGGTTTTGGGGGTGTGGTGTTTTAGGGGTTTTGGGGATGTGGCTTTTGAGGTGTTTGGGCATGTGGCTTTGAAGGTGTTTGGGGATGTGGCTTTGGAGGGGTTTGGGGATGTGGTGTTTTAGGGGTTTTGGGGATGTGGCTTTGGAGGGGTTTTGGGGATGTGGCTTTTGAGGGGTTTGCGGGATGCGGCTTTGGAGGGGTTTTGGGGATGTGGCTTTGGAGGGATTTTGGGGATGTGGTGTTTTACGGGTTTTGGGGATGTGGCTTTGGAAGGGTTTTGGCGATGTGGCTTTGCAGGGGTTTGGGGATGTGGCTTTGGAGGGGGTTTGGGGATGTGGCTTTGCAGGGGTTTGGGGATGTGGCTTTGGAGGGGGTTTGGGGATGTGGCTTTGGAGGGGGTTTGGGGATGTGGCTTTGGAGGGGGTTTGGGGATGTGGCTTTGCAGGGGTTTGGGGATGTGGCTTTTGAGAGGCTTGGGGGATGTGCCTTGAAATATTGTAGAGAAATGCTGTACAGCAAAGATGCCTTCAAAAATAATCAAATTAAATGTTTCTACATTAAAAAATGCTATAAAGAGCACTAAACAGTAATAAATGAAACAAAGTCAATATTTGGTGTGATGACCAAAATTTGTACTAAAAAAATAAAAAATAGGGTGCCTAAGACTTGCACAATACTGTACATAACAATGTAGACACAATTTTCTGTGTTACTGATTCATTTTAATATGCACAATAGGCTTGGTTTATTGTAGTTATTGTCATGGAGTCATGGAAATAAATACTAGTAGGAAAATATCTGATTTAATTGAATAAAACAAACAACAAAAGAACAAATTAAAAAACAAAAACTGCTCATGCTGCGTCACAGGGGGTAAAGTGCTGTCTATCCTCTTCCACATACATGAGCTCACAGATGCACACGATTGGCTAGTGTCAGTGTGATTGACAGGGGAGAGAGAGCAATGCCCCTCCCACCCAGAGAGCACGGCCAATTTTGCTCCCTTGGAATCCTGGCCGTGGTATTGTCACGTTAGGTAGGTAGGTAGGTAGGTAGGTAGGTAGGTAGATAGATAGATAGATAGATAGATAGATAGATAGATAGATAGATAGAAAAAAGCAAACAAACAAATGAAAAAAGAAAGGAAAGAAATAATCCAATCTATTAGTAAAATCTCTAATGGTGTATATTGTGCAATGGACTTTAATAAGGAAGTGTTTAATGGTTTCCATCAGATTCCTCGTGAGCTCCACTAGAGATTTTCTGGTTTTTCTAAAATACGAGCAGAACCCCGTAGAGACTTCTTTTATAGGTAGAGGATTACTGTAAGAATAAAATGAATTAAGGCACCAGGAATCATTAGGAACGTCACATTCTGTTAACTTTCCATTAGACAGAAGGAGGATGTTTGAGATAAACTGATACCACGGTACGCTGAAAGCTCGCGTGCTGTGTGGTTACCATGCGGTACATTTTTCATGGCCTTCCTCTGCTACCCCTCTTCCCTCAGTCCCAGCTCTCTCTCTGTCCCTCTCTCTCTCTCTCTCTCTCTCTCTCTTCATCTCAGCTCATTTTTTAATCTCTCTCTCCCTCTCTCTCTCTTCATCTCAGCTCATTTTTTTAAATCTCTCTCTCCCCCTCCCTCCTTCTCTCTCTCAGAAACCTCTTGGTCTCATCTCAGCCTCACTCATCCTCTCTCTTTCTGTCTCTTTCTCTCTCTTTCTCTCTTGCAGAAACTTCTCAGTTTCAGTTCAGCCTCTCATCTTCTCTCTATCTGTCTATCTCTCTCTCAGAAACCTCTTGGTCTCAGCTCATTCTTCTCTCTCTCTCTCTCTCTCAGTTCAGTTCATCAGTGCTTTATTGGCAGGAGTGTTATAAATCACATTGTTGCCAAAGCAAATAGTGCAGGTAGATTAAACCAAAATAATAATAAAAAAACATATATATGCATATTTAAACATTACAAACATCATAAACAGGAGCAGTAAAAAAAAAAAAAAAAAAAAAAAATATATATATATATATATATATATATATATATATATATA
>CM074963.1:16786325-16805305 GCA_037577455.1 Pangasius macronema | reverse complement strand
AGACCCCTGAAGGGAAAAGCCCAAAGAAGAAGAAGATTTAAAGTTATTTAACATGAAAAACATATAGTTGTTGATAAATTTTCCATGACGAGACGTTTATGGGCGGAGTCTCCAGCGTCGGCGCTTTTGAAACAGTCAGAGGTAAAGGTTTTCGACATCTTCAGGCCCGAGGAGTTTACACTTTGCGGTTTCTTGGTAACATGACAATCTGCATTTCCTCGTATTAACTTCAAGGTAGAGAAAAAGGTAGAGAGCCTGGTGAGGGAACGTCTGTTTACAGCTGCTGTAATGTAAGTGAGAACAGGAACAGACATATGTCACATAACAGAAAGTGTAGGAATATTATTGCAATATCCCATTTTTGTGCAGATCATGTAGCCTTATTTATTTACTATCCAGTGGAAATGTGCTTTCAGTCTAGGCTGTTTTTCAGTCAAGTGTCTTCCTGAGTCTTTTGGAGATTAACAGACGGTGTATAATCACGTTTTACTAATTCGTAATAAGATTATATCGGGACGGTCGGTAGAGGTATGTGTAGAGACAGCTAGCATCAGGATGTGTGAACAAGACTGACAAGACATCTGCTGATCTACATTTATAGCAGTGTCAGCTGAATGATATGCCACATGATCCCCGTTCTGTCTGAAAGCGCGAAACTCCCTACATCATCCTGGTTTATTTAAAGGCTCTACTTCATTAAGTCATCTTTTATTGAATAACAAACTCACACCAGTCCCTCAGACCCTCTTCAGGTTTACACAAAAATAAACAGCAGCTGATTTGTGTCATAACACAGTCTTAGAAGTGTGTGCTCCTGAAGAAAGTAGAGGAATAGACCAGTTAAATTATAAACACCAAAATATGGAGCAGGATCACTGTGCAGGAAATTCTCCAGGGAGATGGTTTCCCACAACTGTTCCACCAAGGACAATGACATCACCATCTCGGGCTTCACTAAGGAGACCTTCAGGGACCCCCTAAATCCCGCTATCAGGTGCAGCACGTGTCCTCAGCTCACCTTCAAAGACAAGTCCGTACAAGAACCTGAATGTCACCTCTGGCTGGCAGCACAGCATGAGGAAGCAAAGGTGGGGCAAGAGCATACTAAGCAGTGGCATCGGCTACATATACAGTACATCAGTATTTCACAATATCAGTTCCATTTTCAGAACATCTGTGCTGCTGTGTCCTCTATAATTAGGGGACGCAGTGCCATGATACACGGGGATTCGGTCCCTTCCATTGGGGAGAACCATCTATGAGACCAGGGGATGCCATCTCCATGATATATAAGACAAAGCCACCCTTTGATACAAGGAGGTGTCATCACACAATACATGGTTCAAGGTCAAGTTCAAGTGGAATTTATTGTCATTTCAGCCAGAACTACAAGGGACTACATAATGGAAAGCCATCCTCTGATACCTTTGGAAGTGTTCCCCCTATATCAGTGGCTGCTTTTCCCCTGATACAAAGGGAAGCCATTTCCCTGGTACCATGGGATATCCCCCAATAAGGAAAGACAGCCCCTTGATACTAGGGGGTGCCATCACTCAATACAAAGGAAAGCCATCCCCAGTACAATTGGAATTGTTCCCCCTGTACCAATGGATGGAGTCTATGTGTACCAGTGGATGGTGTTGCCCCAATGCAAGACAAATCAACGGTGGACAATGGTGTCCCAGATAAAATTCAGAAAACTGGATGTTTAGTAGTTTAGCACATACTTATAGGTGTAGGAAATGGATTCCTCTTGCAGGACCTTGTGATTAGTTTGTTGATTCCTCTGAGACCTGCACAGGTAGGAAACCTACCCGTTCCATAGACCTACGTACTAGAAAAGTGTTTTGTGCATTGTCTTACAAACGGACAACTGGCATTACAAGCCGGGTCGACGTTTAAGGATTACTCGAAACGTAGTTCCGACTCACTTCATGGAGGATTACTCCAGGTGACTCAATCACGTTTTGCACTGAGGAAACTAAAATGCAGACCATGCTGAAATATTCAGAGCTGTGGCTCTGTGGTAGATAAATGGAAGTGGATGTGAGAGCATATTAGAACACAGGCAGTGTAATTGTTCTGTAAATGGTGTAAACAAGAAAAAAAAGTTTAACATGTATTGATATAAATTTGTTTCCCAATTTCTCCACCCAGTACATTAGCTGCTAATTTGATGAGGTCTTTAGCTGGAAATTCAGGTTTCAGTCCCATTTGTGGTATGACGATAAGCCACTTTTTCAGTCTCCAAATGTAGTTGGGTGTGGAATACTTACGAACTGCAAGCGGCTTGGTTAGCTCGGTACCGTGCTTAGCGCAGCAGAAACTTTGGGATGAGTGGGATGGCATAATGACTTGTGAGCTTTATTATGGGTGTGTTTACGATTTTCTTTCCAGTGCATGTTAAAATTTTCAGATAGCATCTGGGTGAGGAGTTACATAAAAAGCAACTGCTCCTAGGGATAGCTGAGTCACAGCAACGCCAGATGTAGCAAATACTTAAAAAAATATTTGTGAGCAATGACCACTGGACAGTAATTATTTAGCCATTCTTATGTGTACCAGCCCAAAAGCAGCCCTAGTCACTGCTACCTATTCATTTTCACGTTTTGAAGGTTAATGTAAGCGTGGTATATGATTATGAACATCCGGATGATAAATAAAGCTCCCAGAAACTTAAAGCATAATTCCCTACCATTCTTAAGATTCCTTAAGCCATTATTAATACAGTGTTTTTACCGTCAGTAAACAAAACGAGGCAATTCCAGCAAGCACCTTATATTCACTACATTTCTGGGATGCTACTGTTGTCATTGCAGATGTTCGTAGCTACTTCCTCCACTGGCTTTATCAGGACAGCCGTGCATACTGCAGTCAGAGGAGACACAGCTGAATATTAAGGGTTAATGTTACTGTATTCTAGCAGGCTTACTGAGATCACCTTTCCCTCTTAGTGTGTGATGTGGCAGCCAGCCAGAGAAATTGGCATGGCCCCTTGGAAGAGCTCCTGTCTGTCCTCTGACTGCATCTATTGGTGGAGGAAGGATGAAGCGTGGGCCGGCATCCAGACTCTCAGATTAATTTTTCACATATCACGCCTTGCTCTTTGCCGCCTTGTCTCCTTGTTTGATGGACAGCCAAGATATAACCAATAGCAATGGCCTTGAATTAATTTCAGAACAGATAACGAATACAATTAATGATAAGTATGATTCTCTGAGGTATTATAGGTGGATGTCTGATGGTGGTAGTAGTAGAAACAGTGGTAGTGTTAAGAATTACCTAGTAATCCAGTAGTATAACAGTAATTTGATGCCTTTTGGAGATTTTTCGTAGAAAGGAACCGAAGAAATACGTGTAATTATGTTTAAAAATGGACCCGTGCCCAAACTTTCGATCCCCACTGTATCTCTTGGTAAAATTACACTTTTACCCCATCATTCTACCAACCAGCGATCCCATGCTTGCTCTGACACGTGAAGCAAGCTACCACATATTATAAATTATTAACATAGCATGCTAGTTATAGGTGGAAATGACATTTTACCTCATAAAACCAGATCCATGATCCATGCTTCTTTTCCTCCTCCTGCAGTTGACCTCCGGTACTTCATCTGAATATCCCAATGTTTTGTAGCCTCCTAACAGAAACAGGAAAACGCACGATCCTGATTGGTTAATCGGGTTTTGTACCATAATCAGCTGGTGGCAAAAAAAAATAAAAAATGTGATTCATGTTTTATGCAGAAAATGAGGAATTTAAGATGAGGAATGGAGAAATTTTAAGTTTAAGTCATCTGATAGGAAAATAAATGTTCCCATGAGCTGGTCTAGTTCCACTGGATTGGCAAAAACATGCCAAATACACAACACCTAACAGGATGTTCAGGCTAATTATCATATAACAGTGAAAAAATGTGTATTGTGTCTGAATTCAAACCTGAGGGCTGCGGAGAAAAATTTGAATTTAATCAGAACTAAAAAGAAACATACCTCACTATCAGAAGCTGAACAAAGTGTGTGTGTGTGTGTGTGTGTGTGTGTGTGTGTGTGTGTGTGTGTGTGTGTGTGTGAGACATTTACTTTCTGCCAAATGAATTCTTTCATCTTTATGGTGTAGTAAAGCAGGTGGAAGTCTTTATAGCTCCAGCGAGACTTCGGCACACGGACCATTTGTGTCGGACCACCTCAAAATGGTCGGGTGTCTCCACCTTTACACGCAGTGGTTAATTACGATTTAATCCCTCGTAGGTGGAAGGGGATCGTCTGAAGTTAACAATGATGGATCTTTTAAAGCATTCGGAGTTAAGCAGGATTGTTTGTAGTTATGTACTCCACACACAGGTGATTTTTGGGATTTCTGTGCAGGCTTGTTTCGCTGTATTTCTGTGAAAAGTGTGTTTTGGGGTGTGTTTAATTATGCACATGTGAAAGATCTATTTATTTAATCCGAGTTGCACATTCTTATAGAATTCTTACCTCCTGCATTCGTGTTCTTCGCAGGTTAAAGTGATGGTGCGCATCTGTCCTGCTAAAGGGGAACGGGACACGTCCGAGTCCATGTCCTTCCTGAAGGTGGATGCTCATAAGAAGCAGCTGACCTTCTGCGAGCCTCCAACTAGCGCTGCAGGTCAGAGACGCTTCTCCTCCACCGCGGCCCCATTCTGGAAGTTGAAACTACGTTAGAAGTGGGTCCTACGGAGTGTTCATACAGACCCAAGAAGAGGCACCCTAAAAAACCATAATAAATGTTTGTTATGTCATTCTATGTCAGATACAATTTAAAGTAACATGACTTTAGGGCAGTGTTATTGACATAAAGTTGACATAACATGTGCAGCAAGTGACACAAGGTTTTATAAGGCTTCTATAAATGCTTATGCCAGTGACATGACACTATAATAGCAGTTATTTGTATATCAGACATCTCACTTTGTAATTATTTTATAAACACACTATAGTTTTGGTTCATCAAAGTCAGCTGTCATGATGCTTTAAGGTAAATCAACGCAAAGAATGTCATAACAACCCTATGTCAACAGAAGTCACTTGACTTAAGCGTGTATTTTCTCTGGACTATAAGTAAAGTGGGGTTAATATTTCTGCTTATAAGATCTTATGAATACCTATGTGAGTGCCATGGCACTGTAATGTAATATAATGAGCTATGTACTGTATATACACTTTGGCACAGTTAATGTGAGGTTTATATTCATGCTTATAAGGTTTTAAGGAAAACCAATGACACTTCTATGACACCATAATGATATTATATTATATACAGTTTACTTTCGCTTTTTCACATTTTTTGATAATTGACATCACCATAATGTAACATTGAGCTACGAAGTCAGCTCTCATGATCTTCTAACATAACTCAGCCTGGAAAGTGTTATAACAGCCTTATGTCAACAACAATTGCTCACTTAACTCAGCTTTTTGATGGTTGACTCTTGTTGGAATAAGCCTTTTGAATGTCTATGTTTATTTCTGTCACTTGGTAGAAACTGCTTACGTAGGTGTTATGTAGCCCTATGAACACCACCCTTAAGTAAAGTGTTAATTAAGTTACTGTTTTGTGGTAGAGATATTGTTCTTGTGGTCAACCTGGAAAGGGTTATAACAACAGTTAAGTAACATGGTCTTTATGACAGAATTATGACTCCTGTTATAGGCTTATGAACCCCACAGTGTCAACGTGGAAAGTGTTATAACAACCTTATGTCAACAAAAATCTGTCACTTAGTCTTTGTCATGTTGGAATAAGCCTTTAATATGTTTATATAAGCTTATGTCACTTGTCACAAAGTGTTTATGCAGGTGTCATGTAGGCTTATGGAACCCCATAGTGTCAGTCTGGAAAGTGTTATAACAACCTTATGTCAACATAAATCTGTCACTTAGTCTTTGTCATAGCTGACTCCTGTTGGAATAAGCCTTTAATATGTTTATATAATCTTATGTCACTTGTCACAAAGTGCTTATGCAGGTGTCATGTAGGCTTATGAACCCCATGGTGCCAGTCTGGAAAGTGTTATAACAGGCTTATCTCAACAAAAACCTATACCGCTTGACTTTTTATGTCTTTATAATAGATGACTCCTGTTGGAATAAGCCTTCAGAATGTTTATGTAGGTTCAGTTCAGTTGTCATAGAGTGTGTATTTAGGTGTCATATAAGCTTATGAACACCAATCTTGTATAAAGTCAGTTTTAATATTTGTACTTACACGGCTCTTTGAGTACTTATGTCAGTATGTCAGTGCCAAAGTTATATACATTTCCGTTTGGCCTTTATAAGATTTTAATGAAAGCCTATGACAATTCCATGATACTTTTTAGTTTACGATCTTTAACATAGTACTGTAGATGACCTTATGTCAGCAGAAATTGGTCACTTAACTCAGCTTTATGATGGTTGACAAGGGTGGTATTCATAAGGCTACATGACACCTTCATAAGCACTTTGTGACAGCGCAACCATTGGTCAGTTGACTCTTGAGTTACAGAGTTATAAGTTACAGCTTATTATAGCTTCTTATTGGAATAAGCCTTTAAAAACGTGTTTATGTAGCTTTATGTCAGATGTTGCAGGGCTTATGCAGGTGTCAGGCAGCCTTATGAGCCTAAAGGTGACATAAGCATTAAGTGCTCTGCTGAGGAGAAATCGGTGGTTTCTGACACTTCGTCATCTATAATATTAGATTAGTGTTTGCCAAGGTGCTGAAGGACAGAAGTGTAGTAGTCGAGACTGGACTCGATTAGCGCCGGTCCCACGTTGTTCAGAAGAGAGAAGGCTTTGATGAAGCCAACATCAGAGGCAGTACAATACGTTCCTCAGGCAGACACACACACACACACACACACACACACACACACACACACACACACACACACACTCACACACACACACACTTACACAAATGCATAATTAAAAAAAAAAAGCATCAGTGAACTTTTTGTATTTCCTGTCTCTTTATGTTTGTCACCCTGAAGGCAAAGGTGCTGTGTGTGTGTGTGTGTGTGTGTGTGTGTGTGTGTGTGTGTGTGGTTCAGTGGGGTGCAGTGAGATCATCAGTAAAAGCCCAGAGCCTTCGTGACGTGTGATGCAACACATGAAATGTCTTTCATTTAATATTCATTCATTCATCATTCATCAGTCTGTTCCTTCAGCTGAAGTTCAGATGTAATGAGCGGTCTGTTTGGTGCTGTGTATCTTCCAGCGCTGCCTTCTCTTCTCAGGGGAACGAAGCGAACGCATGCTCAAAAAGCTGCTAGACATCACCAGATGATGTCATACACTCATTTGCATGTGTATTGAATATTCACAGGCGGAGGTGTGTTCAGGGACGGTGGCGGAGGTCATTCAGTCTGTCGTCAACGGCGCGGACGGCTGCATCTTCTGTTTCGGACACGCCAACCTCGGTCAGCACTCGTCTTTTATTCTTTATTTGTTTTTTTGCTATTGCTACTACAACTGAAAAGTAACTTCCTTCCATAAAAACCCTTCCTCATGATTCCTCCCAGGGTTCTCCACAGCACCTTTAAGGTGTCACAGGTTTATATTATATTATATTATATTAACGCGCTCGTTCTGATACGTCATCGTTTCTATAGTAACAGCTCCTTCACAGGGACGTGTACGACAAGCGCTCCACATGAGCAGATTATAAACGAGTAAAGTTTGCTGTGAGTAGAGTAGAGTAGTTTATTTAATGTTTATGGAAGGAGTCTCCAGTGTCGGCTCTCTGTAACAGCCTTCGGGACGGACGAGTTTACGCAAAAGAGTGTGTCGAGGGTTTGGCAGACGTTCCACAGCATCAAACGCAACTGTAAAAGGATAAAAAGTATGACGTTTGCCCTTTAATAAATGAAAGATTGTAAACGTCGGTGAGGTTGCTGTGGTATAAGAGGAATAAAGCACACGCTCAGCTTCAGGGTGGTAAGAGTAACTCCGCTGATTATTATACTGTAGAATCACACACACAGACACCACGTCGTTCTGATGTCATATTTAAACGAGGAGAGCCGCGTGTGCTTAACTGCAGGCTTCATTAGTCCCCATGACTTTGTTGGTCACAGGGTTTTGTGCCACTGGTTTAGAAATCACTGCGGCTCTTCTCCTTTTTTTTTCGTCTTTCTCTTTTCCACACCATGTGAACGTGTCTGCCTCCTGTTGTGTTACATCGCTCCCCCACTGCGAGCCTCTTCCTGTCACAGCGGGACACGTTATATCTTATTAATTACCACAAATCCGATTATATATCCATACTGCAACTTTATCTTACGGATAGATTTTATAATGAATAATATGATCATATATAATCTGATTTTACTTCCTGGTTCATTTTAATGTGATATAAACTGGCTAAATTAGCTTTTGGGTCTTTTATATTATTATTATTATTCATGGCATGTCAGCTTTAATGACATTTTTAAATATTTAAATATTAATATAAAGCATTTATAAATACCTCTCCCCATGTATGTTTTGATGTTTTGTTAGCGTCCTCTCTGAACCTGTGCTGGTTTGTTGTTCTCACCTGCTCTTTACAGGTAAGACCTACACCATGATCGGTAAAGACGGCTCCTCCCAGAGCCTGGGCGTGGCCCCGTGCGCCATCTCCTGGCTCTTCAAGCTCATCGAGGAGAGGAAAGAGAAGGCTGGTGCTCGGTTCTCCGTGCGCGTCTCGGCCGTGGAGATCAGCGGGAGGGACGAAGTGTTGACGGACCTTCTAGCTGACTTCTCTGCAGGAGCTCTCCAGGAAGTCCAGGGTGCAGGAGTCTTCCTGAAAGAGGATCCCATCTCCGGCTCACAGGTACTGGGGTTGGATTGGTCTGCTGCGTTTACTCCATTTTTCTCCCTGTGGTGTAGATATGGCTTTTTATTCCTCTTTTTAAAATCATAAATATCTGTGAGGCCTGAGAGAAATATCAATTTTAGTTAAAAAAATTGAATGTGTATAAAAATAAAATAAATCTATACAGATGTCTAAAATGATTTTTCACATCAAAATGTATTTTTAGTGGCTTAGGATTTTCCATGTCCACAGGTTTATGCAAATTTTCCTTTGCCAAGCTTTTGAGTGGAAGCCCAGCTCTCCATCCAGCTTCCAGGATCCAAGATCCAGCTTCACCACAGACGTTCTTGTCTCCTTTCCTTGTTTTCCTCATCATGCTCACAGATTTTTTTTTTTTGTCCAGCTCCAGAATCAGAGTGAGCTAAGAGCATCTACAGCAGAGCGAGCTGCCTTCTTTCTGGACTCGGCTTTATCGGCACGGAGCACGAGCAGACCTGAGAATGCTGAAGAGCAGCAGTGCAACTCTCATATGCTCTTCACCCTGCACGTCACCCAGTACCGCATGGAGAAGAGCGCCAAAGCAGGAAGTACGTCCCTTACACGATCTGTGTCATTTGTCTAATGAGAGGCGTTCACACCAGGCATTTTCATGCCTCTTGATTATTTCTCCAGTGAGCACTTCGGAGCAGATTTTGACACTAACAGAGTTGCCAGATCTATCATTGGGGGTGTAGAAACTCTCAAAAGTGCCTCTTTCAGCCAAAATCAACGTCGCTTTTGACTAGTTTTGGCTGTGACTCTTCTGCAGCATCCTTATTAAATGTCGTTAACTGACTTTCACCATATATATGTGTCTAATGTTGAGTCGAGCACACGTTGATATATATTATTTCACATTAATGAGCTCAGAACTATGACAGGAAACAAAGACACCGACTTACGAGCAGGAAAATCCAGAGGATACCAAAGATTGCTGTTGTGAAATGGGAGGAAGGAGGCAGAGCTTCTAGAGTATCAGTTAATTTCAGAGATTTCAGCACACTGTCAGTCATTCCAGATTCATATGCCGAGTGACTTTTTGATAATGATAGTGTATAGCAGCGTAACGATGTTAAAACTAATAAAGCTTGGCACGTTGGGTTTGTAGATCAGACTGTGAAGCGGGCCTATAATAAAGGAGTGTCAAAGCCCGATTTCACTGTAGCATTAGTAATTAAAAAAGACCATTTTCTTCCATTTGCATATCATTTTTTAAAAATGTCTTTCTGCTCTTAATGACTAAATGACAGCACCCCTAATAGTGCGAGCCCGTTTTTATGTCCAGACACGGCCTAGATACCAAATTGCCATTTAACTGATCATTGGTATTTCACTCTTGTCTTGACTACAGACCACGTACTTCTGCCGCTGCCAGAATAAATTTCAATACATAATGAGCTGCGGTCTCGTCCTGTGGAATGTTTATAGAGCTTGGCAAGAGTGAGAAGCTAGTTTGCATTCTCAGCTCGGAGATTTAAATCCTGCTGACGCAAAATTAATGCTCTCCTTCTCTTTCCGAAATAAGTGCCTCATCTATCTGCTGTAATGATACCGGACCTCTTTAGGTTAGTGACCTACATTTACAGTACATGCAGTTTGAAATGNCTTGAATCCACCAGGCAGTGCAGTACAGTACAGTTGTGGTTATTAACTGCGATCCCACATTTGGTCATTATTTCCATTGCAAGGTGGTTTGAACTGCAAGTAATGGTATTAAATTTTGTTTCCCTTGATCAGTGTACCAAGAGAACTGATCTCTTGGGTGGGGTGTAGAGAATGGGCCTACTTCAGCAGGATCCCTGCAGCAGAATGCGCTATATCGGCACAAATGTGGCTTTTGTAAAGATGTATCCTCTTTCTGGTGCAGTGTCTGGGGGTCGGAGTCGTCTGCATCTTCTGGACCTGGGCAGTTGTGAATCTGACGTCACTCGAACAAGGGATGGAGGTGGAGGCCAGTGTCTGTCGCTGGCCGCTCTGGGGAATGTCGTCCTGGCTTTAGCCAATGGTGCCAAGCATGTTCCTTATAGGTATGTCCATGTGAAACAATGTCAAATATCCAATTTAGTGCAAAGCTAATCAGGTATGACAGATCATTTTAATGAGGTAAGGTGATAAGGTATATTGCAGAGCATTGAGAAGCAGAGACACACTGATTTGTATGCACATCCTCAGGTCATCAGACCAATTAGCCTACCTCGGAAAAGGGAAGATACACGAGATACAAATGTTATTGTCAGGAATTCAGTTCAGGAGATGGCTTACGAGCACCTGGAGAAATTTATTTACATCATATTATTAAAATTAATTAAAAAAAAAACTCTAGTGTAAGAAGCCAAATGTACCTCCCAGTAGAAACAATGGGATGAGTTGAAAGCATAAATATTCATTTCTGAACCCTCAGGTTCACATCCACCACCAGCATGTTGCACTGCAATAAAATCAGCTTTCTGTGATCTTAGTGGGGAAAGAGCATGGATTTCTGGCTTCCTTTTTGTCTAACGAAGCGATTTTTTGATGAATTATTCAGGGACAGCAAGCTCACCATGCTACTGAGGGAATCATTGGGCAACATCAACTGCAGAACTACCATGATCGCCCACATCTCGGATTCACCGGCCAGTTTTACCGAGTCACTCTCTACTGTGCAGCTAGCCTCTCGTATTCATCGCATGAGGAAGAAGAAATCCAAGGCAGGATCTCTTATTCATGATAGCTTATTTTGTCTGTTTCACTGTTATGTGCATATGCAGGTATGTTTACTTTTGCATTAAAGATCAATGGAGAAAGCATTAAAATTGTGTACATCACCACATGGAAACATCGATAAAAGCAGTCAACTAAAGGTGGACTGATCGATTTCTCTGAGAGCATCAGCCAGTAGCAGTGGTAATCAATGGTGTAGTCCAGAAGGAAAATAGTTCAGGTGTTCAATCGAAAGTGACATATTGACAGATTTTATTAATATTTGGTAGATCTTCCTCAACTCAATATATTGTCTTGACACTAATATTTGATTTGAATACAGTGTGTACTTTTACACTTATTGACAAGTATCATCAGAAAATGTTAGTATATCATGAAAGAGCTATGTCCTGATGTTGATCATTGTGTTTTTTAAATTATTTTCAGTATGCCTCCAGTTCCTCGGGAGGGGAGAGCTCTTGTGAAGAAGGACAAACCCGACGACCACCTCACTTAAGACCATTTCATCCCAGGACAGTGGCTTTAGACCCAGACCACCCTGCACTTCTGTCCAGTGATCCAGACTACTCCTCCAGCAGTGAACACTCATGTGATACAGTTATCTATGTAGGTCCTGGAGGAGCCCATATTTCTGACCGTGAACTCAGTGACAATGAGGGCCCCCCAGCCTTCGTTCCCATCATTCCTTCACTGAATAAAAAGCGTGCAAAAGAGGCTCCCAAATCAGATGGTGATCATCTAAAGTGCAACACATTTGCAGAGTTACAAGAACGGCTTGAGTGTATTGATGGAAGTGAGAGCACAGCTACTTTTACCGGTGAAGGAAAAGGACCTCAGACAGTCCCTAAGACACAAGGTGGAGCTGGGAAAGCTACAGATGGGGTTCTGGCATGTACCAAGATGATTAAATCCTCCTTCCAAAAGCCTTCGTACACAGAACACTCCAAAATGCCCTCAGATGGAGCTATATCTGGTCAAACTTCAGCTCAAGATCCTGAGCCAGTTGTACGAGAAAAGATCTTCCTCGACAAAGGACCTTCACCCTCATTACAAAAGACCTCAAATTTGACCAGTGATAGCATTTTAGCCACAAGGACACCTCCAGTGGGTATGAGCCAACCAGCCCTCAGACAAGGGGTACCTTATAATCTAAGTAGGAGCCTAATGGAAGTGAGCCACCTCCGAGCAACTTTTCAGAGCAGATGTCTTGAGAGAGATGTTTTAAGAACTACTGTCACTCTTCAGCAACCTGTGGAGCTCAACGGGGAGGATGAACTAGTGTTTACTGTGGTCGAGGAGCTGCCCACTGGTCTAATTCCAGACAACGGCCGACCCTCCAGCATAAACAGCTTTAACAGCGATTGCTCCTTGCAGGCTATATCCTCAGGATCACGTCCAGTCAGTATAATCAGCAGCATCAATGATGAGTTTGATGCTTATGTATCAAAAGTAGACAGCGCACAAAAACCCCCTGCAAGGTCAAAAGAAGAAACGTCATCTGACCACAGCACAGCTCCATCTTCCAAAGGCTCATATTTCAGAAAAACGGTGAATACCGATGCCACGTACTTGCCTAGAAGTATTTCATCAAAGGGGGTGACCATACGTGATAATATTTCAACAACGAATATACCTGGTGCTTTATGTATGGAGTCTTCCTCCCAGCAAAGCACAAACAGCTCATTCAGTGACAGTGCGATATGTTTTTCAGAGTCAGACTACCAATCAGGGACCTCTGAGAAAATTCTTATAGCCAAGTGCCCACCAACTTTTGATACAAATAAAACATCTTTCAGAGGTCAAAAGTCAGTTAAATCTAGTACCACTAGCTCCTCACAATCAGAACAGATACCTAGTATAAACCAGTCTACTCTCCCGAGAAAAAACAAACCTACCTCATCTGTTGAGCCAAATAGCAGCTTCAACCGAGAATTACAGAGGCAAGGAAGTAGGACAGACGAGCACTGGATACCCACTAGTAGCCAGGTAGATTCAAGAAGTACAGAATTTATCTCTGCAGGCAAGCCACCCAAAACTGGTATGAGTGGAATCCCGTCCAGGAAGACCACAGGCGGGAGCAGCAGCAGTGTACCACGGTCTCCAAAAATGCCTCCATCTTCCTCCTTCCAAAGGGTGGTGGATGGTTGTGAAAAATCCAGTGTTAAAAAAGGAGAGAGTCTGAGCAGAATGCCACAACTTAGACGAGGGGCCACAACACTTGGCATGATCACGGTGCCTCAAAGTTCCTCAGAGTCCAAGTGGGGCCATGATGCCATGCAAACAAGTACTACGTTGAAATACTCATCCTTAGGGAAGCGGTCAAATGGGCAGAAGAGCAGCTTGCTCCCAATGTCTGGCAGCATGTCACCACCTGCACCACCCATCAGAAAATCTAGCCTGGACCAGAAGACACGTGTTTTGGTGTCTCCTAGTGCCTTAAGGTCATTGAACAATGATGCAGCCAGATCCTCATCATCCAAAGCAACAGTCTCTGAAGAGGATTTTGATGTTCATCTTAGAGGGGAATCTTTTAGCTTTAAATCATTCAGCTTAAAGACAGGATCCAGTCTTCAGACGCGAGGTGCAAAAGGAGACAATGGAAGATACTTTGGGAGTCTTTTCTCCCTTGAAAGGTGTGACAGCTTGACATCAATTGGTTCTAAACAAGGAATGATGAGAGAGAGCAGTAGTGTTAACCTGGGTGGTAATGGCAAGTCTAATAGGATGGTACCAAGACTTGGGGTTACCAGCTCCACCTCTGCACCCCTATCTCCTCCATTGACCAGTACCCCTGGAGTCAGCAAATTAGGGCAGATCAAAGCTAATATAAGTCCTAGAGCCATGGTTGGCAATGGAAACAAAACAAAGTCCTTGTCTAACAATGGTTCCAAACCTTTGAGTGCCACAAAATCATTTTCCACCTCAAGTGTACGGACTGCCAACCTACCTCCAAATGGAAAAGCATCAACTCGTTCAGTTATGGGGGCAAGTGCAAAAGCAGGTAAAAGCACCTTCATGGGTACAAAGCAAGCCATTAGAGCTGCTAATAGCCGGGTCAGTGAACTAGCATCAAGCAGCCCCAAGAAACACATCAAGGGAACTGATGATCAGGCAAGTGCTTCTGGTGATTTTGGATCAACTCCAAAAAGTGAGCTTTTACTGCCTTGTTCGTTGCCATCGCCGTACAGCAAGATCACTGCTCCTCGCCGACCGCAGCGCTACAGCAGCGGCCATGGTAGTGACAACAGCAGCGTTCTTAGTGGGGAGCTACCCCCAGCCATGGGCCGCACTGCTCTCTTCTACCACAGTGGAGGCAGCAGTGGCTATGAAAGCATGATCAGGGATAGTGAAACCACAGGTAGTGCATCTTCCACCCACGACTCCATGAGCGAGAGCGGAGTGTCTACCTCCAGCCGAACCAAGGTGTCAAAGTCTCCCAAAAAGAGAGCCAATGGTAGGTTTCGCTTCCAAGTCACCCAGGAATTAATGCCTTTTTCTCTGAACTTTCCTAAGAAATGATATCTGTTGTAGATACCAGGAATTGTCAGCCATTGTTTGAAAAACTTACTTGGTTGTTTACATGAAGGGTTGAGTAGGAACCTGACACTTTTTTACTTTCAAGGACATCAATTTCTCATGTCTAGTTTGCTTCAGCTAACAATGTGTCACTGACAAAACTGCTGATTTGCCATCACTTCTTCAGACCTTTCTGTCTAGAGTTGCTAATTTGAAGTGTAATGTTAATAGTGTATGCACGCATTCTGTGTTCACCAGAAGTACTCACACTATACTACTGTATGCATGTCTGAAAGTCAAAAATATTCATTTTCAAGACTCACGACTACATTGTGGTTTACACATGGACTTTTTATGCTTTGTATTCTTATTAGAAATCTTTGTTTAACTGAAGGATGTATCTTTATATAGCTTGCACAAAGAGACAATCATACCATCTTGCCCTTAATGTATATATATCAGCATGTATCAGCCCCACGCTGGACTACTTTGATGTTGCGTCTACTTTTAAATGCTGTAACATCATTCAAGCCACATACATATTTAAAAAGCATGCCTATAAACTCCTTGGATATTCCTGGTGTGCACCTACGGCCCAGATGTAGAGCATTACCCTGTCTGACCTCTCCAGGCCTGCAGCGGCGGCGGCTGATCCCTGCTCCACTGCCGGATAATTCCTCCCCTGGCAGGAAGGCTGGAGCTGCAGGCCAGTGGGTGGACCTGCCTCCACTGGGAGGCTCCCTGAAGGATGCCTTTGAGATTAAAGTGTACGAGATAGATGACGTGGAGCGACTGCAGAGAAGCAAGGAAGGGATGGTGGCTGAGGTGAGAGCACTCGGTCTGCATGCTTGATTTTAAACTTTTGCTGTGAGCGTGGTCACTAAGAGCTGTGCGGGTTGTACTGTTTGTCTTATTGTGTGAAAGAGTAAAGAGTTTTACTCAAAGATATTAATTTTAAAAAAATGTTTTGATTATTGCACAGTTTTGCGAAGTAATGTCCTTTTTGATAGAATGCTGAAGATGTCAGAAAACTAAACATTACAGCTTTACCTCTGACTGTTACAAAGCTCCGACACTGGAGACTCCTTCTTTATTCATATGTAATTGTGTTAATGAAAAAAAAAAACTGTGATTTTCAGCTGAACTACTGTCAGAGCTGCTGTTATGGAAAAGAAAATATATTTTTTTTATTTTAGTGGATGGCTGCCTCCATAGTTTAGTGGATAGCATAGTCCATTTCCCCAGTTTGTTTCTTTGAAAGATCAATAAACATCTTTGTTGCGACTGATTAAATGAATTCATTGATGAGCTCTGAGGATGTCAGTAAGCCCAAGAAATGCAGAGAAGCAAAACATAGTGTCTGTTTCAAAGGAAATCGATTTAGAGAAGCAAAAGAAGAAAGTGGATTGACGTGGGAATGAAAAATGGCGTGCTAGAATTAAAGCTTTCCCGCTTCCAGCACTGTCCCGGCGTGATGACTCGAAGGGGCCAGGCTAGCTCATCATTCCTAATTGAGCATGATGTTAATTAAAAATCGTAAGCACCTGTGGTGGTCCCTCAATATTTCTCTCTCTATGACCACTCTGACTGTGGTGGGAATTTGCATTTGTAGAGGTGATCTCAGGAACAATTAGCGACGTCTCATCTGCATATGCCAGATCCTTTTAGCTTGTGATGAACGAGGTGTGTTCTTTCGATCTTGGACGGCCAGCGCTGTGCCGCACGCCCATGGATCATTACCCCTTCCTGCTGGTCTGACCCGCATCGCCAGTGGCAGCTGGAATGATTTATCTTCAAATAAGCTTCAGTTCATCTTTAAAGAGTTCAACCGCTCAGGGTAAGAAATAGTTCCAGCAGTCGAGGGGGAGGAGCTGTTTTATGACCGAGAGACTATTCTCATTTACCTTATTTGATTGTCTGAGACAAAGAGGTAGATATTTCATCTGTGCCTATCAATTATATTTTCATTAGCATACGCAAACCTCCACCCATCTGTCTCCTGTCAGCCGTTTCACGATGCTCATGTTAATTAAAGTAAAATAATTTATCCCCCAGCACTGCTGAATCCTGGATTCTGATTGGTGTTGATTAATTTTGAATAATTAATAGAGCAGGATTATATTAATGCGCTCGTTCTAGTACGTTATCATTTCTATAGTAACGGCTCACACACAGGGGCTTGTACAGACGCAGATGCTCCACGTGAACGGGTTTGAAAAGCGTGTAAGCTTTGATATGGTGAGGGTTTCTGTAACAGTGGAAGGAGTCTCCAGTGTCAGCACTTTCAACAGTCAGGGGTAAAGCTGCAACTTGAAGTTTCCCGGCATCTTCAGGACAGAGGAGTTTACGCTTCTTCTTAAAAGTTCAAGAGAGAGAAAAAAGAGAGGCTGGTGAGGGAACAACTGTTTATAGCTGCTATAGCGCAAGTGAGAACAGGACATTCCACAGCATTAAAAGTAACTGTAAATGGATAAAAAGTATGATCATTGCAATCATTGCCAGATTGCTGTAGTATAAGAGGAATAAAACACTTCAGAGGTGGAAACATTATCTCCACTGACACGGAGGGGACTCTGTTAACTGTAAATAAATTAGAAATTCCACAGAACCCCTCAGTATGGATTGATTTCGTGAATATTATTAAAATTTTTCAAATTTTTTGGATCTATAGAGCTTTCTATTCCTGAATTTGGTACTGACAGAACACATTTGCTCCGAGCTGACTTTGGTGCTTGGACACGTAAATATAATAACTTTGCTAAAGTGGGTTTCCACCAATGCAACTAACTAACCGACTAACTAACTAACCGAATAAATAAATAAATAAATAAATAAATAAACAATCAATCAATCACCGACCGCTTGGCTGCGTTTCACAGACCTGGACCCGCTTTGAGAACTGCCTTTGGTAATAAATTCAGATTACTTTTGCAATAATCTGTACTGTTGTTTTGTTATTTTTTCTAAAGCTCCTCCATCCTGGACAAACAAATGTTTTCCCCATGAGATTTAGTCCTAGCGAGAGCTGTGTTTTTATTTTTAGCTTGGCTGTAATGAATCCAGCCAGTAGAGCAGCACCACACAGATTACTCCTGACTCAGTTTAACGCAAGCTGCGAGCGTGCAGTGATGTAGGAGGGATCGTGCGAGGCGGTCGTTTGGCTCTGCAGACAGATAAACACGGCTTGCTCTCTCGGGTTCCCGTCGCAGGGCTTGCAGTACTTCAGCGCTCGCCTCAGGATGCTGGAGAAGAGGCAGCAGCAGATCCGGGAGCTCAGGGCCAAGCACGAGAGGCTGAGGGGTGAACTGGAGGACGCCAAGACTCGGCTGATGCTCGACCCCGACAAGTGGACGGGAGAGTGTGAGTTCCCTTCCTTTAGTGTCTTAAGAGTATGGTTAAAAATACAAGTGCAAAAGTTTACACACCCTTATGTGAAACCAACAAGATATTTAATCAATATATAACAATAGTGAAGTGATGTTTTAAAGTATTTACTATTGACGGTGGGGAGCCACGTCACAGGGGGCAGTTGTGGCCTAATGGTCTGAGAGTCGGACTTGTAACCTGAAGGTGAACCTGAAGGTGGTGGGTTCGAGTCNACCACCACTGAGGTGAGACCCTTGAGCAAGGCACCGATCCCCCAACTGCTCCCCGGGCGCCGCAGCTAAAATGGCGGTTTTGTGTGTGTGTGTGTTCACTACTGTGTGTGTGTGTTCACGGGTGTGTGTGTGTTCACTACTGTGTGTGTGCAATTGGATGGGTTAAATGCAGAGCACGAATTCCGAGTATGGGTCACCACACTTGGCCACAAAGTCAATTCACTTCACTTCATGCTGAACTCGAAGAAGTTTCCAAGCAGGAATTCTTAACTGACAGGAATTTGTTTATTTTCTTTTTTCCTAGTCAGAGGTCAGAAAAGTTA
>CM074963.1:16748982-16759160 GCA_037577455.1 Pangasius macronema | reverse complement strand
TGAGCTGTCCCTCTGATGTACTCGTTCCTAATCCTGTCCAACCTCGTCACTCCCAAAGAGAACCTCAACATCTTCATCTCTGCTACCTCTAGCTCTGACTCCTGTCCATCTTACTGATCACACACAGCTGGACGGAGTGATACACACACAACTCCATCGGTCACTGACCTTCCCCTGTTTCCTGTTCCTGATGTTGCGTATGATTTGGATTTGTGCCCATGTTTTTCTAATAAAGCTTTCGTGAACCTGTCCTCGTGCGTACCCCCCGTGTGTGCACCGTACCCCCTGTGTGTACACCGTCCCCCCTGTGTGTGCACCGTACTTCAAAGTAATGATCACATATACACAGAACTTTCTCATTTTCTTTAAAAAAAAAAAAAAGTCTTCGACAAATATTCACATCCACACGACAATTTTCTGCTTTTGCAACATTTTTTATTTTTTTTGCAGGAGTCTCTTCAGCGTAATAAACACTGGTATCAAGCAGTTACATCAAATTAAAAGTAAATTAAAAGTCATTTCAATTAATTACAGAGAAAAAATAAGAAGTCATTAATTTCGAGAAGATTAACTTCACCGCATGATGCGGACTCGTCTCAGAGTCACTGTGCCAATGCCGGTCACGTCATCATGCGCCTCGTCTGTGAGCAACTTCCCCTCAGTCAGGTGTCTAGACGTCTGACATGCTGGGATTTACTCAGAGACACAAACACTGTAACGTGGCTTCTGTACAGGCCGCCATGGACCTGGCACCATGAACCTGGCATCATGGACCTGGCACCATGACCCTGGCACCATGGACCTGGCACCATGAACCCAGCCCCATGACCCTGGCACCATGACCCTGGCACCATGACCCTGGCACCATGACCCTGGCACGGCTTTCACAGAGACGTTAGCAGTGCTGAGGAGAGGCCCGGTGGGCGAGACGGAGGGAGACGAGCAACAGCAGCTGCTCTGACTCGCTGTTTTCACACCCATTATGCTAATGCGCCACGTTGGCATCTGCATCAGCCGGGAGATGGACACGCGTCCTTGAAGCGGTGAACCGTCGGGGCAGACACGGGGCTGAGGAACAGATTTACTCGCTTTACATCCTGCTGTTAAACAGCTACACACATCACTACAGCGCATGATAGCGCAGAATAAAGCTGTTTGCCCGTCGAGCCCCTGTTTAAACACGAATCAAGAGAATTTATGATGGAAAAGCTGATGAATAAAAAACGCCAACGAATAAATAAATCTCTGAGCACCAGCGATCGCATGTGTCTACATCCTGTATGATCGCTTCTTCAAGTCCACAGAGAAAGAAAGAAGGTTTTAAATAAAGTTTCATTTCACCACGACGACGCAGCCTGAGATACTGAAGAAAAACACATTCAGTGCAGAAAAAAAAAAAAAATAAATAAAATGAAAAATAAATAATGTTAACATTAAATGTAATTTCTGTAAAACCTCCTGTTTCGGCTTGTTGTTAAAATACAAAATTACTTCCTATTATTTTATGTATTAAAAAAAAAAATATATATATATATATATATACACACACACACATAACACCTCATAACGGCAAAACAAACTAACTAATAAATAAATAAATAAATAAAGCACATTATTACAAATAAACATGCAAATAATAAAACCCTGGTCTCAATCATTACATATTTTTTTTCTTACTTTATTTAATTATTTTTTTTTTAAATGTCATGGCTTCCCAACAGCTGCTTATTACAGAGAAGAAGAATTCATTATATATTTAGTTCCATTGTTACACACACACACACACACACACGTCATGTGAAAAAATTAGGACACCCCATTAAATATTCAGTTCTTTATTAAGAAATGTCAACATGTCCATTTCAGATCTTGTTTTAATTTGTACCTGTAGATGAAAGTGATGTAATCGCATTTAAACAACAACAAAATCACTTTGTTTTCACTTATTAAACAAAAGAAATCAACATGAATGAATATTTCACCCCACAGGATCTCAGTAGGATTTAGATCTGGGCTTTGACTTGGCCGTTCCATGTTTTGTCCTTGGTGGATTTACTGGTGTGTTTTGGATCATCGTCATGTTGCGAGGTCCAGTTCCGCTTCAGCTTCTCACATGTTCCTCAAGCACCTTCTGATACAATGTAGGATTCATAGTGGATTCTGTGATGGTGAGCTGGCCAGGTCCTGCTGCAGCAAAGCCCCAAACCATAACACTTCCTCCTCCATGTTTCACAGCTGGTATGAGGTTCTTTTGCTGAAATTCTGTATTTGGTTTACGCCAAACATGCCGTCAGTCATGGCGTCCAAATAACTCAATTTTACACTCACATTTTAGCACATTATTCCAGAAGTCTTGGCCTTTGTCTCTGTGTTCTTTGGCAAACTTCAGTCTTGCCCTTAGACAGCAGAGGTTTCCTCCTTACTCACCTCCCATGATCATTAAAGCTGTGCTTCTCTTTCTGATTGTAGATTCATGCACTTTGACATCAACTGTAGCGAGAGCTTGCTGTAGGTCCCGTGATGATATTTTAGGGTTTTTGGAGATTTCTTTAAGCATCTTGTGGTCTGTTCTTGGGGTGAATTTACACTTGTTTTAAATGTTCTCCACTTGTACCTGATTTTCCGGACAGTGATTTTCCGGCTTGATCTTTTTATATCCCTCACCATTCTCATAAGCATCAACAATCTTCTTTCTGAAGGCCTCAGAGAGCTCTTTGGATCTCACCATGGTGATTCCTCTCACTTCAACAATTAAGAGCAAACCAGACTAAATGTCTGAGGTTTAAATAAGACACGCCTCCTTCAACATGCTCTGTAACCATCTTCTAATAATCTGCACCTGATGTGATGAACCTGTAGGTCATTTCAGCCATTTTAAGTCCAAATAAACACAGTGTGTGTTTAGCAGTTAACTAGCCAAATAGCCTGTAGCATTGGTCAGATGGGATGCCAGCTCAGTGACGGGGTGTGTGTGTTCCTGCCACAGCTCCTCTGTAAGAGCTGACATGTCAGCGAGCGACGTGTGGAGCCCGAGAGCAGACAGGAAACCCCTCAGCCTGCTTCCACTTCCAGCTGCTCAGTAAAAGTGTGCGATCAGACCTGAGTAATGACACGCGTCATGGCTCGGGGAGGCTTTTAGGAGCTTTTAACACAAATTGAAACAGCTGTAAACGGATAAAGCATTATAAAGCGCTTGTGCAGGTTTAGTGCTGTTTAGCGCTGAATGTTGAAGAGGCGCGAGATGTCATCTGACACGTGATCCATCACTGTAGCTCGGCCACGTGTTTGCGTGCGCTGGAAGCGTGCCGATCCGTCTGCAGAGGCTAATCCGACTTCCGAACAGGTCTACCCTCATTCTGCCACGGCGGTTCCCACGAGGCACAGCACAGGCGAGTCGGTTGGTGCCTCACACCGCTCCGCACATGACAGAACTGTGGCAGGCGCAAATATTTGGCCAAAACTGCGACCTTCATGAAAGGACGACCCGTAACTTCTTTTCTAGCTTCATATCAATGCAGTCGTTCTAATCCGGTAGCGTTTCTATGGCATCGGCTCATAGAAATCGTTGATATGGCGACGTTTTCTGTAAGGAGATGTTTATTCAACATGTTTATGGAAGGAGTCTCCAGTGTCAGAGGGAATCTCGAAGTTTTCCGACATCAGGGCGGAAGAGTTCGCGCTTCTTTGCGGGTTCTCGGTAACATGACAAGCTGCGTTGTTTTGTTTTTGTTGTTGTTTTATAGCTTATAGCTGCTATAGCGTAAGCGATGGGCGTGGAGTTTTAACAGCGCCACCTGCAGGACCGGAGCACTCGTACGCTGCGCTCAATACGAATCCTCACAGCACGTCAGGTTTTATAAGGAACCAAACATCTTCCAGATGGTTAAATGTATGTAATTTTAACACGTTTAGAAATTATTTCGCACTGTCGCAAAAATTAACTAATAAAAAAAAAAAAAAAAGAAAATAATACGTGCTTTTTCTTTGAAGTGTTGAGAGCGGCATTTTGCTATCTAGGTAGTCTGGATTCACTGTTATGAATTAAAGTCAGCTAGTTATCTGGCTAGCTAGTTTTTTTCCAGCGTAGCTAACAGGCAATCAGTCGCATATCTCTGTGATTGGCTGTTGACGACACCGCAGGAGGATCTCGCCTGTCTTATTGGAGGTTAAGAGCATTTTGGTTTATTGAGGAAAAAGCTATATACTGTATATACACGGATTTTTACATGTTTATTAGTAATCATATCTGATCAGAGGTGAGTGAATTCCTCTCTCTTAGGGAGTATGTTAGCGTAATCTGCTGCAGTTTCATCTTCGCACAACCCGCACACACGTCGCCTCTGCATCACGCTTGTTCTGTAGGAGTGTCGTCTGGACTGAGGAGCTTAAACAGCTCCCAGCAGATCGATGGCCGATGAGTCACACTGCTCGCACATCCCATCAGAATGCTTCATCATCATCATCATCATCATCATCACTGACCTCAGAGCATCTCGACTCCCCGTCGGACAGCAGGCTCGGACTTGCGTTTTATTTAGTCACACTTCAAGAGCTCTAAGCTTTGCAGAATTCAAACTGTTCGAGAACTGTTCTGTCGGGTTCATCGCTTCCTGTCTGACTTTTCTGACCAATTCTGCAACGTCATCAGAAATGGCTTTGCTTCTTTCTATATCCATGAACATTAAATCAGAACATTCTGCAGTGTTCTCTCAGAGAGCGTGAAAATTAAAAATATTTAACAGTGATTCGATACGTCCTCCTGGACGTGATGTGCACGACACCTTCCTCTTCCTCTTTCTCTTCCTGTGGTGAACAAAGCCTTCGTGTTGTGTGTGATGGAGATGTGTGTGGACTGTTGCAGGGAGATGGATGTGGAATCCCCAGTCAGAGACCGGCTGCTCCGCTGAAAGCCCAGACGGGAAAAAAGTCGCCGCTGGTCTTTACTTTAGCCCCGCCCACACACATTTATAATCATTTGTACAATACACAAAACCACACAAATCTTTTTTGCGAACTCAGCTTAAGGTTTCTGGTCTATCTTCACAAAATTCCTGAGACTGTTTTTCAATATTTATCAAAAACCTGATAAACTTGACGGACTAAATTCTGAGGCAGGTTGCTACGTTCGGGGTGTGAGGGCGGAGCTAAGGTTGAAGTATTGTTTCTCAGCAACAGTAAATCCGATGGAGCTGAAAATTGGTGTAATATATTATTGTGTTAATCTGTAAGTGGATTTCTAATGAAGACTGGGTTACTTCAAACACATGACTGCCATCAGCCAATCAGCCAATCAGCTTCCAGCAGGCGTTTCACGTGGACAGCACTGAATTACAGTTGCATTACGTGATGAGTGTGTGTACCTCTAGCCCCTTTATCCTTCTCTGTAACATGGCAGTGATGTTTCATCGGATAAGCAGCTTGTTTTTATGACTATGAAGTTCTTGAATCTTCAAGCTTTTCCTGGAATAATTTTTCCATTTTTCAAAAATGCAATAAAGAAAGCACCAGTGCTCAGATCTGATATAGATAGTCTGTATAAAAGAAATAAAAATAATAATAATTTTTTTTTCATATTAAATCCAAGTGCAAAATCATCTCATTTCAAACGAAACTTAAGTAGAAGCAGAAATGTTTGTTCTCTGCAATTTTTAACCTCCTGGTAAACACGAGTGAGGAGAAACATCTATCACACACACACACACACACACACACACACACACACACACACACAGAGGAACAGGAGCATGGAGAAGCGAAAAGAAGTGAAAGCGTTCGCTGTCTGTGAATCCCTCAAGGCCAGACGCTTTTATTACCTTCATGCTCAAACCTACACATTCTGGGAAAGAGTGAAAAGACGACACACTCCTCGTGGGCTGTGGAGGGGAAATGTTACACAACGTGCACACACACACACACACACACACACACACACACACGCACACTGTTCTGTTGGACTAAACACCCCCAGCTTTGGCTTTTTCACTTACATTTGAGCAACAGGAAAATTAATCTCTCAGTGAAAGACAACATTTACTCAGACCTTTCTCACAATTAGAGACAATATGTGTGTGTGTGTGTGTGTGTGTGTGTGTGTGTGTGTGTGTGTGTGTGTGTGTGTGTGTGTGTGTGTGTGNTGATTCACTTCATTAGCGTAAAAGGAGTGTGTGTGTGTGTGTGTGTGTGTGTGTGTGTGTGTGTGTGTGTGTGTGTGTGTGTGTGTGTGTGTGGAAAGGATGGTCTGTTAGGATGTGAGGATGAAATAACATGTATGAGGCTGTGGAGTCTACATGACCTTTGAATAATTCAGGAGACGCAGCAGTCTGGGGAACGACGCTGATTACTGGCCTTGGCTTAAGTATAAAGATTTAGTCCTGAATCAAAATGTCACACAGCCCTCAGGATGCGACGTTCATCCTTACACCTGCCTGTACTTATCACACACACACACACACACACACACACACACACACACACACACACGCTGTCCTCCATTTCTCCACACAACCCGAGTCCATATTTAATATCTATATTTATAATGTAACATATTTAATATCCGTATTTTCCCACAATACCTTTTTATTATGATCCATCCATCCATCCATCCATCTATCCATCCATTCATATGTTCATCCATCCATTCATGTATCCATGTACCCATGTGTCCATCCATCCTTCCATTCGTGTATCCATCCATCCATCCATCCATCCATACATGTGCCCATCGTAGGAAGGTAAGTACATAGGTAGGTAGGTAGGTATGCACACAGGTACATAGGAAAGTAGGTAGGTAGAGAGGTAGGATCCATGTGTCCACATATCCATGGATCGAATCATCCATCCATCCTTCCATTCATGTATCCATCCACCTATCCATCCATCCACCCATTCATCCATCCATGTATCCTTCCATCAACCCATCCCTCCATCCATCCATCCATCCATCCATCCATCCATGCATTCATTCACCCATCCATCCATCAGGTTCTTGCACAGGTTCTTATGGTGTTAAAGCAGAGGCTCTGAAGCTCTTTGTACCGTTTTAACTTCACAATGAATTCCACAGAGCTCTTCAGTATGGATTTCCTTTAGCTCCTGAAGCGGGTGGTTTAGGGGTTCGCACGCTTCCCGCTTCCCGCTTCCCTCGCACCTCACACCTCCAGCGTTAGGGGTTTGATTCCCGCCTCTGTGTGGAGTTCTTATGTTCTCCCCATGGTGTCCAAAGGCATGCGCTGTAGGCTGATTGGCATCTCTAAGTTGTCTGTATTGTGATGAGTTGGCGCCCCATCCAGGGTGTGCCCCGCCTTGTGCCCCGCCTTGTGCCCCGCCTTGTGCCCCAAGGCCCTGGGACAGGCTCCCTGTGCCCTGTGTAGGAAAAGCCGTACAGAAGATGGATGGATGGATGAAATTCCTGAATCGAACCACTGTACTAAAGCATTTTCCAGATCTAGAAAAGTAGAATATTTTTTAAGTATTATATTTATGAATTTTCTTTTGCCAAAGTGGAAAAAATATCTGCCACTATCCTTTTGTTTTTTCCCTCACAGAGAACCATTAAGAGTTTTTTTGCAGAATCCTGAAACTGGGTCTTTTTTAATAAATAAATACATAAATAAATAAATAAATAAAAAATACCCTGCCGTCAGTCTGTGTTGTATCCGATATAAGACTGTTTGTTTTTTATTACAGATGTGCACGTCTGGTTTCATTTCCTTCGCCCTGTGACCTTTCACCCCAAGTTAAGGGCGGACTCGGCGCTGATAAACCCTGAGAGCATTAACCAGGGGTTTAATTTCCTACTGCTATCCTCACCATCTGCTCCTGATGTGTGTTTAACACGTTCAGCACTAAAGATCTTACAGCAGATGGGAGGGGTTGAATAGGGATCAGAAACGTCTATAAATGTCCAGGAAACAAATAATAAAACGGAAATTGTTTGCTTATTGTCAGCTTTGTGTCAGTTAATCCGTATATCGTCGCTCATTTCACTTCTCAGTCTCGCTCTGTTTCTCTGTTTAAGGTCAGAAAACGAGAAACCTGCGCTGATACGGTGGTATGGTTTTCCACATACAGACTGCGGCGTGGTTCCCATGGCAACAACCGTCATACGCTCTTTATTTGGCTTTCTGTTTGGGTCCTGTTTCTGTTTCGCTGATTGTGGGCACCTGCTCCGTGTTTCACCTTGATACTTGCGTCCTGCTTTCAAGGTTTGGAAAAAACTCACGTCTGAATTATGAATCAAAACGTTAAC
The DNA here is from genome assembly GCA_037577455.1 of Pangasius macronema. NCBI lineage: Eukaryota > Metazoa > Chordata > Actinopteri > Siluriformes > Pangasiidae > Pangasius > Pangasius macronema. Next base: position 16,750,912 of record CM074963.1, on the reverse strand, counting down.
ATCATTACACACTGAACATCACAGTATCAGTGGAAACAGATAAGAAATAAAACCCTTGGTGTTGTGCTGTTACAGAAAAATCCTCAGTGACAGTGTAGTGTGATGAAGCCGAGTCACGGTGACCGCTCTGGAGCTGATTATTGTTCTACAACAACGTCTCTGCAAGTGTTTTATTCCTCTTATGCCTCAAAAGCAGGTTAGTTAATATAAACCCGCACTACTGTTAAAGCTGCTGTCATGGAAGATTAATCAACACCTTCTGACCAATCACAATCCAGAATTCAGCGTCGCTTCATCATGTGGATCAGCTGCTGATGGTTTATATAATCTCCAGACCAGGTTGGTACAGTGTATTGGGGTGCCAAAACTTTTTCCACCAGCAGGAAAGAAGTGCTTAGACGGAATAAATATTCTCGCCCGATGGACTTTAATGCCATGCAGGCGATGGCTTCTGCTTCCCCCGGCGGTGCGTTGCTTTAGATTAAAGCGCCGCGTGCGGATGGTGTTGAAGCCCGAGGCGTGTCTCACCCCAGGGGAAGACCTACAGAGTGCAAATCCAGCTTGTAATTTCTCAGACGTGCGCACGTGCACGTGCGCTAACGCAGAGAAGCGAACGCAATAACGCAAACGAGCGGCTCAGGTACACGCCTTTTAAAATGAAATGTAAATTTTAATCACGGAAGCAGAAAGCGAAGGCAAACAATGATTTCATTTGGATATTGAGAAGCTTTATCTCACCGTGTAATAAAAAAAAAAAAAAAGAGTTTCCTTTTTCAAAGACGTGAGGATCGTCACGTGGGGAAGGGCAGGTTCCTCTCGTCTACCGGAAAATATTTCGATGCGTTTTGTTGAATTTTTTTTCCCGCTTTTGTTTGCTAAACATAATTAAACGGTTATATAATTAAAAAAAAATGAGTTTCTGACGTTCATGTGCTGAGGGTCAGATTGAAAAAGTGTTTTTTTTTGCTTGGTTTTTAAATTTCTTTAAAGAAGTAAAGAAACCTTTTCTAAGGGTTCATTAACGTCAATAATGGATAATACTACTGAGATCTGACTCGACACAATGAACCGAGGTCTACAGAAACCTTCAGCAAACACGTCCCACGTGACATTTAACCTGAATTAAACAGTAAAACCTGCAGTGAAGGAAGTCTACATAAAGCCTTCATAACAGCGCACGTAAATGCTCTATAACGCACCTTTCCGGGGCTTTGTGTGGTTCTTTGGCTTGACCCTCTCTCTGTGGGCTCTGTGTGGAACCTTTATGGGTTCTAGGTTTAGATAGTTTTGAAGTGTGTTCAAGAAAAATATATATATATATAAAAATAAAAGTACTTATAATATTTTTGCCATGAATCTCTCCGTATTTGAGCAAATGTTTACTCCTAATAAGGTCTGTAGTTCCATAATACACAGAATAATTCATACAGACTGACACACACACACACACACACACACACACACACACACACACACACACACACATACCCTTTACATTTGCTTTATTTGTTCCTGTTCCTGTCGAACTGCAGTGTGTAATTGAATCTTTATCTCCTTATCCTTATCCTTATTGTGTAAGAATAAGGAGTATGGAGTAAGTAAATAAACAGGGCAGGTAAACCCGGGGACAGGTGTACAGGGACAAGGACAGGTGTACAGGGACAGGTGTACAGGGACAAGGACAGGTGTACAGGGACAGGTGTACAGGGACAAGGACAGGTGTACAGGGACAGGTGTACAGGGACAGGTGTACAGGGACAAGGACAGGTGTACAGGGACAGGTGTACAGGGACAGGTGTACAGGGACAGGGACAGGTGTACAGGGACAGGTGTACAGGGACAGGTGTACAGGGACAGGGACAGGTGTACAGGGACAGGGACAGGTGTACAGGGACAGGTGTACAGGGACAGGGACAGGTGTACAGGGACA
>CM074963.1:16669607-16688561 GCA_037577455.1 Pangasius macronema | reverse complement strand
CTGTCCAACCTCGTCACTCCCAAAGAGAACCTCAACATCTTCAGCTCTGCTACCTCTAGCTCTGACTCCTGCCTCTGACTCAGTGACACTGTCTCTAAACCATATTCTATTCTTCTATTTATATAAGAAATTTAAACACCTTTAATTGAAAATGACATTTATTTAAAAATAATACTAGCAACACAGTTATTACACAATATTAACCCAGAGGCTGATGAAATACAAACACTTGGAGAAACTTCAGCCTGATCTTCTGTTTTTCACACGTTTCGTTTATTCATCACAGTACAATCGACCTTTGACTTCTGCTCAAGTGTTTAATGAATACAAAAAAAAAAAAAAAAAAAAACAGTCACGTGTTTTGTTTTCCACATCAAAAGTACAGCGTGAATGCTTTTTGTCGGTCACTGTTCGAGGCACAGGAAGGTCAGGGCCTGGTGACGGGTGACCTTTAACCCTAGTGTTATTTATTTCTTCATTATTATGCAGAAAGCCTTTTATAGTCATGAAGGTGAAGACATGATTCCAGTTATGCAACGTGACGAGCAAGACGTTTATGGACTTTCGCTTCTGGTATGAGCCTGTAGATCTCTGCTGAAACGTCACATTAAAAATACTAAATAAAAATGAGAACATGGCCTTCATTCGTGTTTAGATGATCATCAGTCGAATAAAATTAACCATCAGGAACCATTAGGAACGATACAGTCCTTTACAGAGCACACGATGGATTGAAATCCAGTAGAAACCAGTAGATATCGCTGATCTTTCAGCAGGAATGACAGGGTTTTCATTAAGCACCTGTTTTTTACACATTCTCTAGACGAAATCAGGCACTAGACGAACATGATGACGCTGACGTACCAAACAAAAACAAAGATCATTTCAGAAGATTTATAAATAAAACATCTTTTTCCTGTTCATCAGCTCTGAAGCCCAATTTATTTCTGCTCTGATTCATCACTTCCTGGCTTTGTTAGTGACGCAACACTTTAAGTGCTTTTAGTTTCAAAACTGCAAATATGTCTAAGGCACTGAATTCAACTGTATTTCTTTAATTACTACACAATATGCTTTAGTTCCTATTCCTACATTCAGCTGATGGTTCAGTACGTCCAAATCTGCTCACTGCTACACATTAATAAAATGATTTTCTATTTATTTAGAAAACACTACCACAGAGAAGCGTGTTGTTAATCCATCATCCGTGCTTTAGCTGTACTGGATTACTTTCGTCAATCCAGTGAAGAAAACGCAACGCCTGGATCTTCGGTCCAACAGATCTGCAAACCCTGAAGAGGAATAACACCTAGTCTCAGTGGAGGATTGGCCAAAAAACGAAATCATAACATAATACAATTTTTTACAAGCTGCTTCTCTAATGTTGGTCACGGTAAGTGTGAAATGTCACTTTCGAATTATCGAATTTGAAAGGAATTTTTCAGACAAAGTTTTGGTGTCTCCCTGCTAAATATAGTCAGCTGACGTTAACTGTATACTTAAGGTAAGGTTAGCTAAGTCGAACATACGCTAATGCATTTTATTTCGCACCACTGAACTGAAAACGTTGTGGATTTACTGTGACGGAAAGCGAGAGCACCAGCTGAAACTTTACTAATGTAAGATGAGGGAAAAGGGGCGGGGCTTCTGGAAGGTTCAAAACACCTACGCGACTGTCAGTCATTCACGATTCATATATCCGTTTTTCTTAGGGGAAAAAAAAACTCAAAGCAGCGAACTCCAACGCAAAATGTGTAAAGGCCGGCAGGTCAGAGTCCAGCGCCGATCAGTTTAATCTACAAACCACACTGTAAAATCCACACCAACACTAAACCCATCAACACAAGAGAACAGAAACACACTGACGGAGCTTATAAAAGACAGGACATGAAGTCTGAGGTCAAACATTTTCCATCCTCCTGTATTACAGTAACGTTTTAAACACACCTCTGTAAACTTCCTGTTTTCCCCTTAATCCCTTCATTTAAAATTTCCTCATAAAGCTAGTATTTAATGCGGTATTTCTTGTGTTATGTTGTATTCTGTGGCACAGTTTCTAAGAAGGAATACTTTCATAATGACACTCATCAACATGTCCTTAAATATCCTGAGAGAAGTTTTATCAGGTTAGCTCAGGTTAGCTAGCTGCTTACCATTAGCAGAAGGAATTATAAACCATTATGAATATGACTTAAAAATCCTGTCACTGCGCTATCAGTGAAGATTATGAATGTTTATTAATCTTTTTAGTCAGGTCATGTGATGTAAGCTACTCAGTTAGCAGTAAATATAAAGATTCTCTCAGTAATCCAGTCAGGTTAGCTCATGGTCGCTAGTTTGCTAGCGTTAGTAGTGAAGATTATGAATATTCCCATATTAGCCCAGTGAAGGAAATTGGAAATCCTGTCAGGTTAGCACGTTAGCTAGCTGACTAGCATTAATAGTGGAGATTATTAGTGTTCATGAATGTGATTTTTAACTAGCTGTTTAATTAGCTAATTTAATTAGCTTCTTTAGCAGTGGAAATTATAAACATTTATGAATCAGACATTTTCAAAATCCTGTCACTGCATTATCAGCAAAGATCATCAACATTTATTAATCTTTTTTTTTATATTAGCTATCTGCTACTGTGTTAGCAGTAAAGATTATGAATATCACTTAAAGATCTTGTAAGAAATCCTGTCAGGGTTAGCTCATCTTAGCTAGATGACTAGCATTAGCAGTGAAGATAAATCCTCTCAGCGGCTCTATGAATCTAGCTAAATGGTGCCAGCAGCGAAGGTCATGAATATGACTTAAAAATCCTATCAGCATGCTAGCTAGCATTAACAGTGGAAACCGTTTAACATTTATAAACGCACTTTTAAAAAAATTCTGTAAGAAATCCTGTCAGGTTATCTCATTTTAGCTATCTGGCTAGCACTGAAGCAGGGAAAATTATGAATATTATTTAAAAATCCTGTCAGAAACGTCATCAGGTCACCTCATATTAGCTATCACTTACAGTATAAACATTTATTAATACAAATCTGATGTAAAAATCCTGTCATGTTTGTGCTAGCTAGCTAAAGATAGCAGAAAGATTATGAACAAAAATCAGGTCAGATCTTCAAACCTTGCAGTAGATTTTAGTTGGACGGTGAAAAGTTGTTAATAAATATAAATAGCAGTGAAACACACAATTTAAAAATATGTACAAATCTGTCTATATATCAAACTACCTTCTAGTTAACAAGCTAGCGCAGTAATTATCATGCTAGCTAGCTAACTGACTAATTAGCCAGCTACTGTCTCTCCATAGACAAGAAAAACTACTTGTGGCATGTAGTTGTTACGCAATTAAGTCAGGATTGGAAATTTACAAGGGTGTGTTAAAAATGCGACGGAATGCAGGGAACATGTCCGTGATGTTAAGGAAGGTGTCATTCTACCGCCACGGCGTCTACGCTCTCGTGAGAGACTTCTGAGTCCAGTGAGTAGCACGAGCTGCCATTATCCTGGGCACCTTCCTCGATTTCCGACGTTCCCTCGCTGGGATGGATCAGCGGTCCACCGAATCGCCCGTAACGATGTTGGCGCAGTGGTTTGCCCACGTGGGCGAACATGTGCTCCTGCAGCTGGCTCTTCTGTGAAAAGCGCAAGTTGCAGACTGCGCACGCCATCTTTCTTTTACGCGTAAAGCCTGCAGGTGGACTTCCTGTGCCTGCCGTACCTCGCCTTATCTCTGACGCCAAGTCATCTGCTAGTGCGTGGCACTGTCGCTCTTCCGCTGGCCCTTTAATGTCCCCCCTGCTGTCTTCGGAAGGTCCTTCCATGAGGGCGCATGCCGCATGGGTGAAAAGATGTTCCTGTAGTCCCTCAGGAGAGAGGCATCGTTCTCCACATTGAGGACAGAGCAGCGCCAGAGGGCCGTCCTTAAAACCACCAGCCTGGCATGGGCTCCCTTGGGTCGAAGGCAGAGACGCAGGCGCTCGTGGCTCCTCACCCTCATCCGGCTCTTCCTCTTCCTGTTTGATCTGTGCCAAGATGTCACACTCGTCCCCTGACGTGATGGCGCGCAGACTGAGGGACTGACGCTCCGACGCGTGCCCTTCGAACCCCGCTAAAGCTGGCAGCGGACGGCCACGCGAGCCACATCGCCTGTCCTCGGGTTCTCGTGCCCCGCTAGCCTTCATCCCAGTCGACTCTTTAGTGCCCAGCTGAGAAGAGATCTGTATGCCGTACAGGTTGGATATGCGGATGGGGTCTGAGGAGGCGTCAGTTCCACTGTCGGTGGCTTTGCGGCACAGCTGGTACGCGTGGAGGAACTTGATCCCGTCCTGTAATCGACCCTGATCCACAGGCTGCTTGGGGCCGTTGCCTGTGTACATGATGTGCAACAGGTAGCTGAAGACATCTGGCTGGATGTCAGTGGGCTGGATCTTAATACACTCACTAAACGTAGGGAAACAAGTGGAGGATACGTTTAGCGGGTCAAACGGTCATTTCCATCTGTATAGTGCATACTTAAACAGCTGACCTGTGCTATGTATCTTCAAGGCAAATGTCGTGGCGCAAGTCCACAACCAATTTGTTTTTGAATTGTTTTAAAGGTAGCACAAAACTTTACATTAAATAATATATAATATAATATATAACTGAAAAAATTAATCAATACCTTCTGACCAATCAGAATCGAGGATTCCTCAGCAGTATACAGCACTATAGTAATAATTCATAACTGATTGGGCCACGTATTTTTTATCCCATTCATTAGACTCTATTATTATTATTATTATTTTTTTATAATGAAAGTTGGTTAACCTGGACTGATGGATGAAGATCATCTTGAAGTAGTTGGAGAAGGCAGCCAGCACTGCTCGATGGGCCTTGAAGTACACGTTGCCAATGGCAACCGTGCAGTCACACAGGAAACCAAACTCCCTTTGGACATTGAGCTGCTGCAGGAGGAAAAGGCTGTGGCCGGACACGTCCATGATGCCCCCTCTTAAGCTAACACACACACACACACACACACACACACACACACACACACACAAGGAGATGTGAGGAAGCATATCCATATATGGAGAATGAAACTGAATCGAGGACACAACGTATATCTTTTGCCATCGGGTTCCTGTTACATAGCATTAGCCTTGAAAGTGGACATTACTGGTAGTGACTAGTCATAGAGACGAGCAACCAGTTAATCTAATTCTTTTCTACCCACCTAATTAGTTAGAAAACAAGTTAGTACTTGAGGTTTGCAAACTGATTGTCTTTGACATGAAAAATCACGTACAATTTATTTTCTTTACAGAAAAACACACATGCCATTGTCGCTTATCTACCTCATAGGGTGAATGAGACGAGTTTGAAACGAAGTGTGCCAATACTTTTTGGTGAATGAGAGAATGTTTCGTCAGAAGACGTTAAAACACAACAACAAAAACGACAAAAAATAGCAATGTGTCGCTCCTGTTCTGTAGCTAGGCAGTTAGAGGTTGTGCAGTGACTCAATATGTGACTGGTCAGGGCTGCGGCGAATCCGGAGACTATTCCGGAAACACTGGGAGCGAAGCGGGAATATACTCTGAGTGCCCTGTTCTAATGGCCCAGTCTATTGCAACGCACCATGCACACACACACACATACACACATTCACACACTCCTGCACAGGTAGTGGTAATTCCCTGTAGCCAGTCCGCATCCTGGCATGCTTTCGGGAGTTGGGAGAAGACCAGAGAACCCGGATGAAACCCACACGGACATGGAGGACATGTGAAATGATGCTTCCGTATACACATAGAGAGTAACTCAAGCTCGGGATCGAACCCGGAGTGCTCCCAGGATAGCCTCCCCTGTCCAGGATGAAGCAGCTAATAAATTATTATTATTATTATTATTATTATTATTATTATTATACGATTTTTTTATGAGATTTAAGAAGGAAGCGGAACCTCTATTGGTGAATACTTTATTATTTATTTATTTGCACATTTTTGGGAAGACCTATAGCCCAGATGTTTACATCTGGATGAGGTTGTACCAGCCGCCATGGTGCTCACACATCAGTGCCGTCTGTTAACAGATGCACAAATAATAATAATAATAATAATAATAATAATAATAATAAAGACCCTGAAATCCTGCTTCAAACACGCATTTATTGTTTGACGTGATGAAGTGTTTAATACAGCTGATGAGAGAGAGAGAGAGAGAGAGAGAGAGAGAGAGAGAGAAAATCTCAGCATTGCATAACAACACTTCTGGAAATGGCGCGAGCCCATAACGTGAAATAGGTGCACCGAATAATGAAATGATGCGTGAAGAGACAGCAGTGTATGCATGTGTTTAAGGCAGCACTGCATTCATTTTCATTCATGGCTCAGTCTACAACGATGAATGACAAAAAAAAAACAAACAAAAAAAAAACCCCGAGCTCCTTTTTCATGCATTTTTGCAAATAAAGCATGCACGTGCGTGAAAACGGTGCTGTGAGTAAAGAAACGGCGTCCTTACCGCCTATCACCGGGCAATCTGCCTTTTTTCCCCGTATTATTTTCCTGCAGGGGAAATAAAAAAAATTCTCTTGACGGTCCTTCCTGAGCGACTGACGTCTTGGTCACGTGACCCTAACGTGCCCATACAAAATGCTGTGCAAAAAAATGAAACCCATTTATTTCTGAAGGTTTTGTGAGGAAGTAAAAAAAAACATGGTACTTTAAAATGCATAAATATTCAGTATAAATATTCAGAACAGTTTCAGCAAAATGTCTGAATTTTCAGTATGGTTTCTGGGAAATGATGAGCTTTGGAAAACTATGAATATTCATAACATGTTTTGGGAAAAGTATAAGTTTAAGTTCAGAATAAGTTTCTTTCGTTATTACAAGAAACACATCACCTTTATTGCCAAGTACTGTGGGTTTACATGTACAGGTGTTTTGTCTTGGTGTACAGGTGGACGTTTGATCAGAAGGTTGAGGGTTCAAATCCCAGCACTAAGCTGCCCCTGAGCGAGGCCCTTACACCTCAACTGCTCAGGTGTATAAATGAGATCACTGTACGTCGCTCTGGATAAAGGCTTCTGCCAAATGCCATAAATGTAACGCTGTTACGCAGATGAAAACGTGTCGCTGTTACAAGACAACATGTCGTTATTACAAGAAAACGTTGTTATTACAATAAAACGTTGTTATTAAAAGCAAAATGTTGCTGTTACATAAAAACACGTCGTGGGGCAGAGTGCTCATGCCCCATTTCGGCTACGTTTACACGACAACGATGTAGTCAAAAACGGAAAAGTTTCTCTTGCATTTTCAAAAAGTTTCACGTATACACGACAACGCTTTCAAAACGATCCGCGTTTACACACATCCACGATAACGCTGTTACGCATGCGCTTGCCTTTACAATAGACACGTACTGCGCACATCTACATACCTAACAAAACGCATAAAAAGTTTCCAGTTTTTGGCTGAAGATGTTGTCGTGTAAACAGCCCCTTAGTTTCACAGTTATTATTGCACCTAGTGGCCAAAATGTTGCCTGCACCAGGCGCTAAAGAGGCCCACTGGGGCAGGAATCACACTGCCCCATGCTCACTGTATGAACATTAGGTTTCTGAGTGGGGGGATGGGCAGGGGATGGTACAAGCAACGATTATATTACGTCTCACACACTGTGACAACAGCGACAGGAAACACGCCTGCTGTATCGGACACAGCGCTAGTTATCGAAATGAACGCTGGCATTGTTTTAGTCCGTTGTTGTCAGTCTCTGATTATAACGATGTGCAAGATTAGCGAGTTTAATCTGCACTGTTAGCTAGCTAGCTATGTAACTAGCTACGTTGTTCATGTGCATCAACTACTTATAAAATGATCAGTGAAGCCGTGATCGAAAAACGTGCACATCTGAAAGATGGAAGGGTGCAGTATTTTCTTTAGAAATGAGGGAAATTAAAGAGTGAGGTGGCGTTAAGTCGCAGACGTACTGTTTGCTTCTCGACATCGCTTTGTTTGAGTTTACATCGTTAATGTTGCCTCGCAACACCAAAATCCATGATCCATGCTTCGACCTGTAGTGTAGTGTCTTCCTTATTTAATGCTTTAATGCAGAATTTCACGTGGTTTAACCTTTTATGATGTTTAAAAAAAATGAGCAAGAAAACAGAACAAGTCTGAAAAACATGTTTAGAGCAAAAACAAACAAACAAAATGTAACTTACAGCAAAGTTTATTCGTTTATTTTAAGCATGCATACATGTGATTTAGTCCTGAGATGTCTGCCTAAAGCGTGCACATGGTTGCCCTTTCTGTTCCTGCGTGAGTGAGTAACTCTGGAGTGTGCAGGAGAAGGCTTCTCAGCGCTTCCCTCCCACAAGCCTGCATGTATTTTCATGTTCATGTATGGTTGCATGGTCACTGCAGTTGTTTCTGCATGCATGGCCGCGGTAGGTAGGTAGGTAGGTAGGTAGGGCGGGCTGCTGCGCATTTGCGTGAGCGGGGCCGGATTTAGATTTAGGGCGGGTTGCATTTGCGTGAGCGAGGCCGGATCTCGCGCAGGCAGCCTCAGTGCGGTGATCCGACTCGCGAGCGCGGCTGTGCGGAAGTCTTTTCATCCCTGCTGGGCTCCGAGTCCTGATTAGCTCTCCTCCTCCTCACAACTTTCCGCTCGGACTCGAGTCCAGAAATAAAACTAAAAAAGCGATTTGAGTTCGCCTGTGAGTTCCTGTTCGCCTCCGGAGCGTCCGTTAACCGTCGGTGAGTATCTTTTCACTCGCTTTCTTTTTTATTTTTTTCTGCGCTAATCGCTCACATGCTAGCTTTGCTAATCAGAGAGCAGCTCTGCGTACGTGCGGGAAGAAGAAGCTCTTGCGGGACAGAAGCTTCGACAAAAAGCTCACGTCACAGCCTCTCTGCTCGCGCTCTCCCTCGCGCTTTTTCTCTTATTACAGCCCTTTAACGTCACTTAAACCCGTTATTACACCGCGGGCGCGCGCTGCTTTAGAGAATATAGCGAGCGAACGCGAATAGTTTGTGTTTTACTTTTGGTGCGGTGTGATTGACAGCCACGACGCCCGCACGAGCCTGTTCACGGGAGACCAGCCAATCAGAGCTCGAGGGGGGCGGGACTTCAGAGCTCGGCGCTAGCAAAACAAAGGGAAAGTACAGTAGGCGCGTGCAGCTCACACCAGTGTAACTGCACATAAAACCATGAAAAACAAAATGTCTACCTTTTTATTATTATTATTATTTTTTATTTTAAAGTGTTTTAACTGTTGTAACAGAGCATGCAGTATGTCTACATCCTGTACTGCATAATGCATAATGTTGCCCTAAAGAGTGCTTAAAGTTGATAAAGCTGCACAGGCTGTCACATGGAGCCTGTACCACGTGCAGAGTGCTGAATGCTGAAACCATGCTGAATCTCTTTCTCACACACTTTCATTTGCATTTCTGCCTTCAGCAACACAACGAGATTTCACTTACAGTACAAAAAAATCCACCCTTGCATGTTAATCTTTAGAACGATATGAATATGCTTTTCAGTGGTGATTTATTTTGTAATGAAACTCTGAGTGGATTCAGTTCTTTCATCGACACGTTGGCGTTGGCTTATTTTCACTTTAAAGGTTAATGGTTTCTTACATTACCCACAATGCCGTTCGGCTACCTGCTGATGGAGGTGCGTTGGTATTACTGTGCGTTCAGGTGCTACTGGGAAGTTTGTGTTTATGCGTCGGGAAGTCGTAAGTACGACGTCATTTGCGTTCATGTCTCTTTAGTCAGGGCGACATGGCGGTGTAGCTTCTCTTAGTTACCTTCTAGAAAAGGAAGAACAAAGAACGCACATCAGGTGTGTTTTGCTTTTTTACGATTTTAATCAGTGTATGAAAGCACTCTAAACTTTGTCACATATTACATCATAATTGTACAATTCTGTCGTATTTTTTCGTCAACGACAGACGTGGCATCCGTTGATTCCGCCGTCTTTTCTTACTGACACGCCTCCAACTCGATAACTCGGTTTCCTGATCGTAATTACGACTTTGTGGTGCGTTCACCTCGTAAATACGATCTTGAACGCACCATTAGTGCTGTGCCTAACTAATGCTTGTAACTCTCTCTACGGATTGCTCAGTATTTCCAAACTCTGACTGGGAAAAGAAAGAAAACACCCCGCTCATCAGAAAAAAATCAGGAAGGTCAGTCCAGAGTTCAGAAAATGACGTCATGTCAACATGGCCGCTCGCACCGTCAACAATCGATACAATATCACTTCACTAGCTTAAATAAGCAACATAGGCGCAGTAGATGGTAAAGTGTAACGCTGGAAATACATCATAAACTCCTGAGCACTTTTGTAGCTCGAAAATGACGCACTTCCGGGTCAGGACTTCCAAGTGAAGTAGAACGCAGCATTAGTCTTCGCATTAGTCATCTCTACCTAATGAGAGTGATGCAGCGGCGCTTTAGTACTTTAGTCTGTATAGCTGTCTCACCACCTCTTCTGTACACTCTGCTCAAACAGATTCAAACTCAGACTCTGCTTCCAGAGCTTCGACTTTAATGATAATACCGTCGCCTACACCATCATCGCCATCATCATCATCATCATCATCATCTCGTAGCTCGCTAGCTAGCAGAGCCGAGCCTCTGCCGCAACACCGTCGTGTAAGACGTCTCTGCTAGTTCTGATAACCAATCTGATAACGTTATCTACACTCATTGCCCATTTTTCCAAGTTCACCTGCAATACCAGTTCCTCTGTAGCCCCCTGTACCCCATCTGTGCATCAGTGGAGAGGGACCAGCGATGAGCAGACATCACATTTAATATCACCACATTACTTACATTTGCGTAATATAACAGTTTAATCGTTTCTACACGCTGCTAGTCTGCTATTATTTATTATTCAGAACTTCACCAAAGAGCAGTCTTTTTCTCTTCAGCAATACCACAGATCAGACAATCAGCACATGAACTGTAATGACTTGAGTAGGTCTTTTGCACTCTCTGATATTATCTGAAACCTCCTGGAAGCCCCGCCCCTTCCTCCATCTCACGTGCTCTTGGCAGGCGTCTCTGCTTTCTGCTTTCACAGTAAATCAGGGGTGTCCAAACTTTTTCAAAGGAGGCCAGATTAGACCACATTAAAATACTCGAGGGCCAGTCAAAAAATATTATTTATTATTTATGCAAAGTCAGCACACACACACATACATACACATCTAAGGGACCAAAAGTAATTGGACAAACTAACATAATCATAAAGGAAAGTGTCATTTTTAATGCTTGGTTGCAAATCCACTTTACTTAAGGACTCTTTCAGGAAGTCATGAAAGGCTTTCCATGCTTCGTGGTTCGATTCACCACGTATTCGCTCGAGTTTGCTTTGCTTAAATACAGCTTCTGCCAGGATAGCTTCCGGCTGCTTCAGTTTCTCGGCCCGCTCATCCTCTGAAGATTTTTTCGCATCGCCCATGATTTGTCTTATAACGTCTCCTGAAATTAAATTCCTCAATTACCGCAGCAGCCTCTTGACAAGCGAGGGAAAACAAGTGAAAAAGTATCCGTGTCTCCAGTTCTTTTGAAATCACTCCTTCTCATTGTTACCTTTGCACTTGTTGTCTGTAGCCTTGACTTAATACCTTTCTGTAAACTGATCTGCAGGTGTAGTCGGAGGGGAAAAAAGGCTTTTTGCAGTTTAGCCAACTGTGGCAACACAGTCTGCTGAAAGGTGAAAGGGAAAACAAGTATATACTCATCATCAGTTTATTAGGGATGCCTTTATTCCTGCCAAAAATTATTTAAAAAAAATGGCACTTTCGCTTTTCAGCCAAAGGAGAAAGGTTTTGACCTAAAAGATTAAACAGGCCTACAGTGAAGTGGCAAGTCTGACGCTTTTCACATAAGGTTAATAATAATAATAAGAATGATATTAGAAAGTGATTAAATCAAACCCTTTTTTGTATTTTTTCCTCCATTTTCTCCCTAAATTGGTCTTTGGCATTTCATACTCACCTGCCTGCAGTCTCTCACCATATAACAACTAACATGTGGTTCTTCTGAGACACGTGAAACCAACCAAACTGCTGCTCCTGCTGCATCACGGGGCGGCGTAACACACTCAGAGGAAAGCGCTATCCACCCTCTTCCACATACACCCCCATTTCCAAAAAAGTTGGGACGCTTTGTAAAATGCGAATAAAAACAGAATGCAAAGATTTACAAATCACATAAACCCATATTGTGTTCGTAACAGAGCATAGGCAACATGTGAAACGTTTAAAGTGTGACATTTTACTATTTTATGAAAAATATTTGCTCATTTGGAATTTAATGCGAGCAGCATGTCTCAAAAAAGTTGGGACAGGGGCAACAAGGCTAGAAAAGTGAGTAATGCTAACAAGAAACAGCTGAAGGAACATTTTAAAACTAATTGGGTTAATTGGCAACAAGCCAGTAGCATGATTGGGTATGAAAAGAGCATCTTATAGAGGCAGAGTCTCTCAGAAGTAAAGATGGCCAGAGGTTCACCGACCGGTGAAAAACTGCGTGGGCAAGTAGTGAAACAATTTCAGAATAATGTTCCACAATGTAAAGTTGCAAAGAATTTAAACATCTCATCATCTACAGTACATAATATCATAAAAAGATTCAGAGAATGTGAAAGGGACAAGGCCTGAAAAGCAGTATTGGATGCCTGTGATCTTCCCTCAGACGGCACCCCATCAAAAACAGGCATGCTTCTGTAAGGCACATCACTGCACGGGCTCAGGTACACTTCAAACAATCATCGTCATTAAACACAGTTCGCCGTGCCATCCGCAAATGCAGATTAAAGCAGCACCATGCAAAGAGGAAGCCATGTATGAACATGATCCGGAAACATCACCGTCTTCTCTGGGCCAAAGCTTGTTTAAAACGGACTGAGGCAAAGTGGAAAACTGTTCTGTGGTCAGACGAGCCCAAATTTGAAGTCCTGTTTGGAAATCATGGATGCCATGCTCTCCGGACTAAAGAAGAGAAGGGCCATCTGAGGTGTTATCAGCGCTCAGTTCATAAGCCACCTTCTCTGATGGTATGGGGATGCATTAGTGCGTATGGCATGGGCAGCTTGCGCATATGTTGCTTCCATTCGGATGACGTCTTTTTCAAGGAAGGCCTGTTTCACAAGACAATGCCAAACTACATACTGCACGTCCTACAACAGCATGGCTTCATAGCAGAAGAATCCGGGTGCTGAACTGGCCTGCCTCCAGTCCAGACCTTTCACCAATTGAAAATATCATCATGAAGCAAAAAATACGGCAAAGAGGACCCCGGACAGTTGAGCAGCTGGAATCCTGTATCAGGCAAGAATGGGAGAACATTCCACTCGAAAAACTCCAGCAAATCATCTCCTCACTTCCCAAACGTATACAAGCTGCTGTTAAAAGAAGAGGAGATGCTACACAGTGGTAAACATGGCCCTGTCCCAACTTTTTTGAGACGTGCTGCAGCCATCAAATTCAAAATTAAATTTTCCTTTTTTTTTTTTTATAAAACAGTACACTATCTCAGTTTAAACATTTATGTTTTCTAGGTTCTGTTGTGAATAAAAGATGGGTTTGTGCAGTTTGCAGATCATTGCATTCTGTTTTTCTTTGCATTTCACAAAGCGTTCCAAGTTTTCTGGAAATGGGGTTGTATATGAACTTACAGAAGCTCAAGATCGGCTAGTGTTGCTTTGATTGACAGGGGAGGGAGAGTAAGGCCCTCCCACCCAGAGAGCAAGGCCAATATTGCTTACTTAGAAATCCATGATAGCAGCTGCTGGAAAGTAGATCCCAACTGCACAGCTGGTAATATTATTACATGCTTCCCTATTCTCCTTAAACCTGAAATGGTGGAAATGCTCATTTTCCTGTTTTTCTTCATTTTTGGGGGGCGTGGGGGGGTGGGGGGGATTAACATTGGTTCCACTGGTTAAATGGTAAAAGCAGGGAAAAATCAACACTCCACAAGCCTAGTATTTAGTCATTTTGTTTTAAATTACAAATAATTAATTAAGATAGAAAATAAATATAATAATTGATTATCAGTATAATTGTTATTTGCAGTCCTTGCCTTTTTGTCATGCTGCTCAGGAGCCTGAATATTGCACAATTTTGACCAAACACAATGTTTAACTTGTATGTGAATATGTAACAAACCCGTTATAACCCTAGGTCCTGGTTAGTCAAGAAGAACATAGTCAAAATGAATGTCAAACTCTCCTGAGACACAAGACCTTAAAAAGTGGCTATTTATACACGGTTATTTGGCAATAATTATGTTTGCACAGGAATACATATTAAATGAGCAAATCAAGAGACTTCAGAGACCTCTAGCAGCTGAGAACTTTCATTATTAAATACTTATTCTAAGCAGTTTTGCTTCCTGTTTCCTGCTGGAAATCTCCCTGAAGTAAACTGATATGTGTTCCCATGCTGAATAAGGCTGAATAAGGTTTTGAATTCTGCTTAAGCACTTGTCTTTCTTTCCCAGTCCTTTACAGGGTGATGGCAAGACCAAGCCACAGTGACCATGTCCTGCAGCAGCTCAACAACCAGCGGGAATGGGGCTTCCTATGCGACTGCTGCATCGCCATCGGTGACATTTACTTCAGGGCCCACAAGGCTGTGCTGGCAGCCTGCAGCTCCTACTTCAGGATGATGTTCATCCGAGACCAACAGGGCACAGCACGCCTTGATCTCAGCAACATGCAGATCAGCGCCGAGTGCTTCGACCTCATCCTGCAGCTCATGTACCTCGGCCGCATCGTCGTGGGACATTACGAGTTCGAAGAACTGAAGTCGTCCATGGCTTACCTACAGATGTACTACATCCCCGACTCCTTGGAGGATCTCCGAGACATTCGTGCGTCCAATCTTACTCCTTCTTCCTCAGCTTCCTCATCATCATCCAGTTCCTCATCTTCCTCCAGCGTGGTAGGAGGGAAGATGATGTTTGGCGTCCGCATGTTTGAGCAGCAGAGGCCGAGTCCTGCTAAAAGTGACCATGTGCCTAAAATTTCAAACCCAGCTGTTCAGCAAAACATTAATACATCTACTGTAAGACCTGTCGAGGACGTGATTGCTCCACTTCCTCCAGTGCACTCGGAGAATCTTGTAGAGCAACCGTGTGATCTGAGAAAGAGAACCTCGGGTCGAAGCGCCACCTTGAAAGAGCGTCCCCGGTTTGGTCGCACTTACACGTGCGACGACTGTGGGTTTGTCTTCAGCTGTGAGAAGCTTCTCATTGAACACATCCTCACATGCACCAACCGCAAGGCATTCCAAACCCCAAGAGTCAGCAAAGCGGCCGACAGCGACTCCAGCAAAGGTGAGAGTTCGGCTTCTGAAGGAACTGGAGAACAGAGAGCGGTTTGTAAAGGTGAGGAAGACTGGCCCGACCACAAGTCTGACACTGAAACTGTCATCAGATCCATTGCTACTGGGATGGACAACGATTCAGCTTCCAATATAAAGATCAAAGTTGAGCAGGAAGAAGACTCGGATACTGAGGTGGAAAACATAAAGGTGGTCCAGGTTAGCAACCATAGCGTGGGAAGCTGCAAAGTACGCCGAAGAACATTCAGAACCAATGTTGGAGATAATATGAGATTTGACAGCGAAGAAGAAGCTGGAGTTTCTGCCGTAGATGGTGGTGCTCTGGAAGGCCACAGTAAGGGTCTGGAAGCGAAGGTTTGCCGGATTAAAGAGGAGAAGCAGGATGGAGAGTGCACTCCGTGCGAGCTGTGTGGCGCCTTGCTAACCGAGGAGGATCAATCTGCTCATTACATCTCCAGCCACATGGGACACATATGTGCCTGCGGAAGGTGTGGTCAGGTTCTGATTAAAGGCAGGCAGCTGCAGGAGCATGCCGAGCGCTGCGGAGAACCCCAGTGCACTGAAACCGATTCCCCGGGTGAAGAGAGCCCTTTACCGGAAGATACGCAGGCCATGGAGGAAGGCTTCATCGAAGGTGCTGACTTGGGCTTCCGCTGTCCTCTTTGTGGCTTGATCTTCGAGACAGAAAGCCTGGCAGTAGAGCACACACTGGCATGTCCTGAGCAGGACTCCTTCCGGCCTGCCACGATGGAAGACGAGCCCGACCACCGGCGCAAGCACTTCTGCGCCATCTGCGGCAAAGGGTTCTACCAGCGGTGCCACCTACGTGAGCACTACACCGTGCACACCAAGGAGAAACAGTTCACCTGCCAGACCTGCGGAAAGCGGTTCCTGCGCGAGCGCCAGCTTCGGCTGCACACCGACATGCACAAGGGGATGGCTCGGTACGTGTGCCCCGTGTGCGATCAAGGCACCTTCCTGAAACACGACCACGTGCGCCACATGATTTCCCACCTGTCGGCCGGAGAGACCATCTGCCAGGTGTGCTTCCAGATCTTTCCCAGCAGTGAGCACTTGGAGAAGCACATGGACGTTCACCTGTACATCTGTGGCGTGTGCGGGGAGAAGTTTCGCCTTCGCAAAGACATGCGAAGCCACTACAACCTAAAGCACACCAAGAGGCAGTAAACGGGGAAGAGGGTATCATATGATTTGTTTTTTTTTGTTTGTTTTTTTTTCCGCCCCCTTTTTAAATAAGCCATTATTTGTGATAAATGTGAGAAATCTATGCACTTAGACACCAAATAACCTATGAAACTGCACTTTTAACGGTATGCATAATCCAGGTGTTGTTGGATTCAGTGCCTCGAGCTTTAGGCACATTTTATTTGTTAAATCACATTTCATTTTAGTCTACATGTAACGTTTAATAACTCACCAGTTTCAAACAGAAATGTCCTTACGTTCTAGACAAGATTAACTGATCCATAGTCAGTGGATGTTCAGTTTTCCTGCCTGTCTTACAGAAGATAAGCCGGCTTTACACTGTACAATTTTTGGCCAGGTGCATTGCTGTTGTGTATTTCGTTAAAAAAAACCCATTGAGAGGATTTAGTGCCATTGAGACCAAGGACTTTGTCTAAAATCCACCAACTGGAGGACAGCGTAGGATGACGCCGATGTAGACAGTTACATTCTTCATTCATACCTCATTCTTCATTCACAAGCTCACTTATTTGTTTTTATGCGATTTCTGCATGACGATCTAAGCAGTACGTGATCATTCTCTTCAGTGGCGCATCAGTCGATTGAGGATCTTCATCGTAAACACGTCATCATCACACAATCGGTTATAGAATTCGGATCAGATTTTACTGGGATCTCGTACGGCGTGAACATTTCTAATCTTATCACACCACTGAAATCGTACAGTATAAAACCAGCTTTAGCAGGACCTTTTTTTTGGTGCTCTGTGTTTTTTTTTTTTTTTCTGTGATCTGTTACTTTTTTTATTATTATTTTATTATTATGAATATTTCGATTTGGTAGTACATCTGGCGAAATCTTTTCAGGCGTACCTCTTTGTAGACCATGTTCTCTAAGCCTCGAAGTCTCAGAGGGTGTTTAGCATTAAGGTATACTGTACATTTCCTTTTTTTAAAAAAAACAACAGAACACTAAAATATTGCATTTAATACAGTCTTAAAACACTCCTGAACTGACTCATCTCGCTAGTTTGGTTTCTTTCTCACCAGTCGCGTTTGTCTTACCCTTCATCTGGGGTTTAATGTATAAACTATGCAAACTCAAGCTTGTTATAAATGAATTTCTTCAGTCAAAATGCATTGTGCGTGCTGTGTCAAGTCATTAAATGTTTTTTTTTACTACACTTCTTTATTTATTTTAAAAGATCCTCACTGAAATTCAGACTAGCTTTGTGTTCAGAGACTCACTTTTTATAATTAACATTTTAAAAAAATCAAGCATTTATATTCACGTTTTATTCCGTGCAAATTCTCAGTCAATTATTAGATGTATTAAATTAAAATTTTAACATTTTTTAAATATTAAAAAAAAAAATCTGTTGAAATTAGAGGTTGAGAAAGGCGCTCGAGTCTGGACCAAATTTAATTAAAATTTATTTAATTTAAAAATGTGTGTTAATATATTTCAGTGTTACAAATTCAGCTGTTTAAATTTCATTGTTAAGAATTCGGTGCCTTTTAATTTTTTATTATTTTTTTTCTTAAAAAAGAACTAATCTTTACATAAGCTGGGCTTTGAATATGATTTTATGATCTTATTAGGTAAAATACTATAAATAAATATTATTAACTACTATCTTGTACTATCACGCAAGGTCAAGTCAAGGTGACTGTAAATTCCTCGTCCCAACACAGTGCTGTTGAAATCTGGACTCTGATTGGTCAGAAGGTGTTGAAGTTCATTAGCATTAAACTGTAACTCTGCACACAGAAGAAGTGCATGTCTTTCTTTAAGAAATAAATTAAAAAAAAAAGTTGCGAAATTGCTGTGGTATAAGAGGAATAAAGCGTTTAGGGATGTGGTGTTATAGAGCAATGATCAGCTATGCAATCTATGTTGATAATTTTCCTAGTACTGCATGACATGCAGGGTGTTATTCCTGATATAGAAGAAGAAGAAGAAACTTTATTGCTAACTGATTAGCTCCTGGGGTTGTGGAATGTTGGCGATCCGGAGGTGGAAACAACGTTCAAGGTTCTTTCTAAACATCCAGTTATATTTTACACTCCACTTACCGGAAGTATCAGTTTCTACCACTGAAAATTAATATTTGTACATTTTACAAAGTGACATTTTTCTTCTTATTCAATCAAATAAAAAAGATCTGTTTATATGCGTTCAGATGATTTTAATAATAAAAGGATGAACTTCAGCTGCCTTTCTGTACAAAACAACTGAAGTGAAGTGACTTTGTGGCCAAGTGTGGTGAGCCATACTCGGAATCTGTGCTCTGCATTTAACCCATCCAAGTGCACACACACACACACCCGTGAACACACACCCGGAGCAGTGGGCAGCCATTTTAGCTGCGGCGCCCG
>CM074963.1:16659418-16669580 GCA_037577455.1 Pangasius macronema | reverse complement strand
ACCCGAGACTCAAACCCACCACCTTCAGGTTCACCTTCGGGTTACAAGTCCCACTCTCAGACCATTAGGCCACGACTCCTAAAAGTGAAGAAGGCTCTGAAGACCTAAAAGTGTTCAGTCGAGACCCTAAAAAGACCGTAAATGAATATTGTAAATGATTATTTTGTTATAAATCTTTTATTTAGTACACGTGCACAAACGATATGGAAATTCAGGAAAAGTTAAAGATGGAAAAGTACTCAGATGTGAAATATGTCGTCTTTAGACATTCCCTTATCATCAGGTTTGGCGTTCATGCTTTTCACTGTGGTGTGATGATGTGCAGTTTCCTGATTGTCCACCTGATGGTGCAGTGGTTCATAAATGCATCAGAAGGTTTATTCCTGTTTCCCTGAAGCTCGTGGAGGTTTATACTGTGCACCGAAGCCCTGTTTGGACGGGATTCATTTACACAGGATGCCGTTTTCACTCATTTCACTCTTTCAGTGCGACTTTATTTACACCCGGATCAGCCATGTCTGTGCCTTTCTCCCTGCTCTGCTGAGAAAGTGACTGTTTTGGAGCCGAGTCTGCGCGAGTCTGATCGTTTTAATGTTTAATTTGTGCGGTGAACCTGCAGGAACTCTGCTTTAAACCAGTTAAACAATCAGTAAGCCTGCAGACACACGGAGTGATCATGAGCGAGATGCAGCACTGAGCAGATTAAAAATAAAAAAAAATTTTGTAGAAACAAAAATACGTCACATTTTAAGAGAGGATGTACTGAATTCTGTACTGATGTAGTTTTTAATACAATTCTCTAAAATTCTGTAAAATAATTTTTTAACCTACAAATTTTTTCATACACATATATAAGCTTATTCACAAAATAATAATAATAATAATTATTATTATTATTTTTAGAATTATAGTTTTAAGGAAGAATGAAGCCCAGTCAGGATGTTAGGTATAATCCACAAGTCCAGGTTACGTAATCCATAAAAATCTTAACAATTAAAAATGAACTCTTCTAAAGTACGAAAATTAATACTGATGGAAAATAAGAATCGACTTCACAGACATCACCTGGTGAGAATCATCACTCTCCCCCTATCCCTATCTTCTGCATCCTCAACACTTGCACCCACTAGCTTCATCTCCTCATTTANGAACATGTCCAAACCATCTTAATCTGGCCTCCCTGACTTTGTCCCCCAAACGTCCAACATGAGCTGTCCCTCTGATGATGATGATGAGGATTTCTACATGACGGGATTAAACAGCTGAGCTCTAACATTCTGCTTCCTTCTGCACTGTGAATAGCTCCGAGGCCGCTCCATGTTTGTCTCTATTATCTCTCATTACATCTTCTGAGGGCGCGGTGTGTGTGTGTGTGTGTGTGTGTGTGTGTGTGTGGATATACTATGATCTCATTATTAGCTCTGTTTAATGTGAAGTGGATCTGTTTACCGTCACAGCGAGGCGTCTGCTCTTCACAACAGCATCACAGACTCACCGTCACAGCTGGAGTGAGTTTATACCATCACTTCTAATCACACAGATACAGAGCACATCTCTGACACGGCTTTTTCAGAATTATTGGCACCCCTTAATAAAAATAAATAAATAAATAACACATGCAACAAGTGATGTTTTGATATTAAAGGTCTAGAGATGCTGTATAGTTTTATTTTTTACTCAATTATTAATGTTTTAAAACATTGTTGTGCTTTAGGCTACTGCTCAGTAGCTCACAGGCGCGGTGGGAAAAGCACAGAGGAACTGCACTTAAGTAAAAGTGAAAATTAAACATGTAAATATTGTGCTAACACACAGACACACCTGCCGCTCGGCTTGCCGGTTAGCTCATAGTTAATAACCCTGTTGGAATGAAGCCGAAGGCACGTTAGCAAAGAAGACAAAACTTGCTAGTAACTTGCTAATTTAACTAACCTGATCTACAAAACTTAACTGGCTAATTAGCTAATTTACTAAACTTAAAGTTAAATTAACGTACTTAAGCGACTGATGGTGAATTTTTAAGGCCAATATTTCATTTTACTTGGGAGGTAAATGTGACTAAGGCACATTAGCAACAAAAACTACCTAGCTAACTTAACAAACTAATGTACAAAACTTAACTAGCTAGCTAATTTAACAAGTTCATTTACAAACTTTTTACAAAACTTCACTATTTAGTTAATTTAATAAGCTAAATTACAAAACCTAATTGTTGAATAAGCTGACGTACAATACTTAACTAGCTATCTAATTTAACTGGCTACTGTACAAACCTTAGCTAGCTAGCTAATTTAACTGGCTATTGTACAAACCTTAACTAGCTAGCTAATTTCAATCAATTTACAAAATTTAACTAGCTAGCTATATTAGTGAACTAATTTATGAAACTTAACTATCTAGCTAATCTAAACTAATTTACAGTTATCTAGCTAATCTAACCTAATTTACAAAACTTAACTAGCCAGCTAATTTAGTGAACTAATTTACAAACTATTAAAAAAAAACTAAAAGTTGAACTAATTTACCAAACTTATCTAGCCAGTTAATTTAACAAACTAATTTACAATACTTTATTTGCTAGATAATTTAAGAAAGTTTACATCATGTAGCTAGCTAGTTATTTAACAAGCTAATTTACTAGCTAATTTATCAAGCTAACTTACAATACTTAAATAGCTATCTAATTTAGCAAACTAATATAGCTAAGTAGGTAGCTAATTTAACAAACTTATTCTAATATAATGTGTATTTTGTAAGGAAAGGAATGACGTGTTCGTGGTGTCACAGTTTATTGATTTGTTTTAATGTGATTTTGATAAATCCGTCTCTTTATTCTCGGTTGCGTTCAGATGAGCCGCTAGAACAGCAGCAGCTGGTGCAGCAGAGTGAGACGACCACAAACCGCCTTAAAACATCTCAGCGAGGCAGATTCTCCTGCGCCATCTGCGCCTGTGTCACTTCAGCCCCGCGCAAGAAGGTGGCGTTTAGATAGACGTGGAGAAATCTGTGGCGTTTAGATAGACGTGGAGAAATCTGTGGCGTTTAGATAGACGTGGAGAAATCTGTGGTGTTTGGATAGACGTGGAGAAATCTGTGGTGTTTGGATAGACGTGGAGAAATCTGTGGTGTTTAGATAGACGTGGAGAAATCTGTGGTGTTTAGATAGACGTGGAGAAATCTGTGGCGTTTAAATAGACGTGGAGAAATCTGTGGTGTTTAAATAGACGTGGAGAAATCTGTGGTGTTTAAATAGACGTGGAGAAATCTGTGGTGTTTGGATGGACGTGGAGAAATCTGTGGTGTTTAGATACACGTGGAGAAATCTGTGGTGTTTAGATACACGTGGAGAAATCTGTGGCGTTTAACAGAACAAGCTCATTAGACAGACTTGAACTGGGGTGTACAAACTTTTGCACTCGGCTCTACATTTCTCTTAAAGCATTTTGTGTTACTTTTGTTGTGCTGAGAATATTAATATGAAGTGTGTAATTGTGTTTTTCCCCTAAATGTACAGCAGAACATCTCTGTACCATGAGCTCATATGCATGGTCCGGTGCATAAGTTTGCACACCCTCCAAATCTTTGGATGTTTATAGAATCATATATTATTACTCATATATATATAAAAAAGATTCTCTATTTTACATCTACAAAACGTTGTCTCGACTTCATTTAATGGATTCAAACCCAGTTATGGCTTACAGCCCGAATATTACAGTCATTAATGTGCTCAAAAGTTTGTATCCCCACTACCCTGCTCTAAATTATTTAACTGAGCCTCTTTATAACGTGTCTAACGAATAACAACATGAAAAGTATCTATCTATCTATCTATCTATCTATCTATCTATCTATCTATCTATCTATCTATCTATCTAATTAAGCAGTTTATAGATTTAAAGGGATGTACAGTGTAAAGGAACTAAAATTACATTGTTCCATTGTCCATGTCTTATATACTGACGTAACTGATTAAAGTGTCCGTAAATAACCTCTCTGTCCTGTGAGATCCGAGCTCGTGATAATCGTGATGAGATTAAACGCCTGCACGTCACCAAATCTCTTCTTTAGATAAATCATTCCTGCGAAACACGGTTTAAGATCTCAGAAATAATCAGCGTCTCACTCTGCAGCGCTGTGAAGAGTTAAGAGTGCGAGAGGGATGAGTGCACTGACAGGAAGCGTTGGAGACGTCCAGAGAGTAAACAACGTTTTTTTTTTATTTTTAATGTAAACTGCAGAGGCCATGTTGTTGCGTCTGATGGTAATCTTTCTGCTCGTCCTCTTCAGGGATGTCAGATTAGATCGTCGGATGGTCTGTAACCTGTTTGCTGGATCCGTTTGAGATTTCTGATCGCTGTTCTGTCGGACGTGATTGAACCGCACGTGTGAGCGCGTACATCTGCCGCAGCTTTGAGGACGGGCGTGGGCCTGTTTCTCGTCAGTTTACACAACAGCATCCTGCAGATAAACAAACCGCGACGTGAAGAACGAACGTCCTCAGACTAGCAGAAGCGATGATAGATGATTGCTTGTGTAAATAAAAAGAGGAGGTTTTCCCTTATAAAGCAGACGTCTCCTTACAGAAAACTTCACCCCATCAGAGACTCCTCGTGCCCCGGATCATCCGCAGTACAGGCCCCTGTGTGTAAGCTGTTACTATAGCAACCAGGACGTATTAAACCTCGGTGCCACCGTTACGGAAAACTCACCTGCACCTTCTGACCAGTTGTCGGTTTCCTTTTGTCTGTTTTCGGCGCTGCTGTAAAGGCAGAAGTCTGTGAAAGGGATTAGTTGTAAGCGATGATGTAATTATAGACGTCTCGGTGTTAATTACATAAAGGCTCGTCTGTAGGGAACACTTAGCTGATTAAAACACTCGTCTCTGCGCCAGGAGGTGGAACAGAGTCAAATAATACACTGCAAAAAAGAAAAAAGACACTTTAGCAAGTGAATGCAGTCAAAATGATCTGATATTTCCTACTAGAACGATCCAAGAAACCAAATATAAGATTATTCAACCTTATCTCGTATTTATTTGAAGCCTGAAATTACTAGTCTTGTTCTATTGGCAGATCGTTTTGCTAACTTTAAGCAATTTTTTTCTAGAACGAAGCCAAATTTCTTATTCTGCCAAAAGAATAAGAAAATCTAAAGCTTAATTTAAATTTAAAGTTAAATATGTCTAGAAATTGGCTTAATAATCTTCTGTTTGGTTTATTGTAATCTGCTAATAGGAAATAGTTGATGAATTTGGCTACATTCACGATATTTTTCAGTTGTTTTATATATATGTGTGTGTGTGTGTGTGTGTGTGTGTGTCTAGACAAAAGTAAAACCAGCGTTCCTTCACCAGCGTGTCTCTCAGGATGTCACAGTGACCGAGGGGGCGTGGCTTATGGCTTATAGCTTATTTCACTGACGCAAAATCGAAGTTGAAAGCGAACGACTGCTCGTGTGCCAGAAACAAAAAAACTAATACACACTCGCAGCAAGAACCGAACTGAGAGGAAAGTCTCGGATCAAATCTGATAAAGAACACAAAGCGGAATTGTCTGCAAACTCCCAGATAAACATTTCCCAGTAAATGAACTCGAGAGCGACTCATGACTTTAGTATGTGGAGGGTCAGGAAGGCGAAAGTCAGCTGTGGGTTAAAGCGACATCCGAATGATAAGCACGGGGCTGCTGAAGTGTCGAGTCTGACTGGTCAGGTGTTTGTTTCTTTGCTCTGGGTTTTCATCTTATTCACTTCAACAGAGAGGAGAAGAGAGGCTGGTGAGGGAAAGAGTGTTTACAGCTGCTGTAACACAAGCGAAAACAGGAACTCACTTGTTTCACTGATATTCCACAGCATTAACATTACATGTGTTTCTCTTGTCCAGTAGCGTAGAGGATCCGTGCAGCAGCCGTGATGTTCCAGGACTGAAGTGACTGATCATCTAAGGTTATTATTTGTTATAGGGCTCTCTGGGTGGATAAGGGAACTCTTTCTGATAAAGAAACACAACATCTTGAAAGGTTTTTAAGCTACTGAACCGAGGGTTCTCCATTAAGAAAAGCAGAACCTAGCAGAACCTAGCAGAACCCTTTTGGAGAACCAGACCCGTTAGCTCTCTAAACCCTTTTTTCTAAGAGCTTTGCTACTCAACTCATGGGCTCCAGCAGTCAGCGGTCAGCCAACGAGAACCCTGTGGGATCTTTAGAAGGTTCTTCAGATAGAAATGGTTCCCTGAAGAACATCTTCTTTAAGAATGTAGCAACAGAAATATCGTTATTGAGAGATTTGGAGTTTTCTCCATATGTCCAGTGTTTAGGGATTAAAAAGTGACGTGTCATTTCTTAATAAATAAAAAAACTGTAATCATTGGCAAGTTGTTGTTGTTGTTGTTGTTGTTGTTGTTGTATAAGAGGAATAGAATGCTTTTGGGACAATGCTAATTTTTTTTAAAATTCTTTGAATCACCTGTCCTGTTATCTGTGTTGTACACTGCTGCTGAGATTTACTTCTTTTATCTTATTTTATTTATCTGCATCTTCATTTGGTCTAAAATGATTTGCTGCTTTCTTCATCTTAAACCAAAGACAGAGTATTTATTTATTTATTTATTTATTTATTTATTTTTGCTCGACAGCTTGTCAGTGAAATAAGCAGAAACCCCTAATAATTTTTTTTGGAAGATAAAATGTCAGATCCTGTTTGCGATACATTTTTCTGTATTTTTCTCCATGATGTTGCTCGTTAAGGGGTCGGAGGTCATCAGCCCGGGCAGCGTGACTGAGGTAAAGTACTGAGTTATTCACACCTGAGTATTATCTACATGCAGGTAGTAAAGATCTATATGAGTCACCACTCGGCTGAGCTTCTTCACCTGTTCTCATCTTCTCCTGGAACTCTAATGAACTCTAATGAACTCTAATGGACTCTAATGAACTCTGATAAACTCTAACGAACTCTAATGGACTCTGATAAACTCTGATAAACTCTAATGAACTCTAATAAACTCTGATGAACTCTAATGAACTCTAATAAACTCTGATGAACTCTAATGAACTCTGATAAACTCTGATGAACTCTAATGAACTCTANCTCTGATAAACTCTGATAAACTCTAATGAACTCTAATAAACTCTGATGAACTCTAATGAACTCTAATAAACTCTGATAAACTCTAATGAACTCTGATAAACTCTGATGAACTCTAATAAACTCTGATAAACTCTGATGAACTCTAATAAACTCTAATGAACTCTAATGGACTCTGATAAACTCTAATGAACTGTAATGAACTCTAATGAACTCTGATAAACTCTGATGAACTCTAATGAACTCTAATAAACTCTAATGAACTCTAATGAACTCTAATAAACTCTAATAAACTCTAATGAACTCTAATAAACTCTAATGAACTCTAATAAACTCTAATAAACTCTGATGAACTCTAATGAACTCTAATGAACTCTAATGAACTCTAATGAACTCTCAGTACTCTGACAGTCTTCCTGTAGCACGGCTCAGACATGGTGTGTTAGCTAAGGGGCTGATTTGGATGTAGATAATTAAAGAGGTTAAACTCTACAATGTCTTTACTGTCTTTTATATTTTAAATGAGAATAAATTCGGTTTTAGGCGAGCACAGTGTTTAATCAACAGTCATTAATGATGCAAACTGTTTTTTTTAAGGACCTAAGTCAATTTTCTTTCACTTTTCCACAGAGTACACCATGAGTAAAGCGGAGATCACCAGGACTGCATGACAGTGAGGTGAGTAAGTCAGTGATGAGCGTTTCTGTGCGGCTCGCCGCCTCAGCTGCGCTCGGATGGAGGAGAGAAGAAGCTAAATACGCTGAGTTTATCACCAGTGTCTTAGCATTTAATCAGCTGCTGGGGATGGATCAGAGGCATTTCTGTAAATGAATACACATCTTAACAAATTACTTTGGCTTTTATAATGTGTATAATAACATGTAATGTGCTTGTCAGAAGAAAGAGTCGTATTATCGTTATTATATTATATTATATTAAATATACTCATGTATAATATTTTCTGAATCTAAGTCATTTAACAGTTGGATTAATAGAGCTCTATAATATATTTATCTCATCTAATACTCTAGCAAGCACAGCGCGTTTTCTAAGGTAAATAGATATGCAAAACTAAATCTCTGTCTCTATCCCATCTACAGTAAATATAATCCACACAGAACAGACATCAGCTGGAGCTCGAGTTCATGTGAGTCCATCCAGCTTCAGCTTGTCCCGCTGCCTCACGCGTCATTTCACGATCAGTCCTGCAGCTTGTGTGATTATTTCAGCGCGTGTGTGTGGAGTGTGTGAAAATGTTCTCCTCAGAAGCTCCGTCGGCTAAATCCGTGGCCCTGTGCGCGAATCTGCGGTGGTTATCTGCGTGGATCTTCGCGCTAATCCGCTCCGAGTGCTCTTCAGGTGAGTGCGGGTTTGGAGACGCGGCTTTGCGCGTCCGCCGAACCTTCTGCTCTTCTTCTTCTGCTGCTGCTTCTTCTTGTGCGCCATCAGCCCCAGACCCGTCATATCCGTGGTGAAATGCGGGTGTTTCGGCGGGCTCTGGAGTCCGCACGGGCTTCGCGGGAGAGACCAGGGCGTGTGTGTGGCCTGCGTGGTCCCGCGCTGGCGCACGGCTCGGTTCTGCTGGGTTCTGCACAGCGACTAACCAGGCTGCTGTGGTGTTCTCCTGCTTCTGCTGCGTCTCCACTGATGATGCATTCGTGCTGTTCGTGTGTGAGAGATCAGCGGAGCTCGTGGTGTTCTGCGAATCATTAACGGACCATGATGCACAGTTCATGACCGACATCTCGGGCCGTCTGGAGGAAGATCCAGGAGGAGTCGGCTTCCAGATCAGACTGTAGTAAATGGCCAGGATGATGGCAGCCAGAGACACGCACAGCACATACGCGAACACTGTAGCCAGCCTGACCCACTGCTGGTTGGTCCTAGCGGCCATTTTCGCTTTCTTGTCGCCGGTGTACGTGGCGGGTTTGCCTCGTTCATCCGCAAAACCCCGGTCCTTCATTATCCAGCACCTCTCTCTCTCTCTCTCTCTCTCTCTCTCTCTCACTCAGACTCACTTGTCTTTCCCCTTATTTTCAAATCTGTCTCACCTTCATCCCGCACGCTCCCAGCCATCCCCGCATCACAGAGGCGTTTCAGAAGGCGCCATGAATCCCGACATCCCCATCCTCCGGTCCGCTGCGCGCTGGGATGGAGGGATTAACAGATCTGCTGATGTTCGGGGAGATGAGATGGGATGAGATGGGATGAGATGGGATGATGAACAGCTCGTCCAGCAGATGCATTATTCCACTGAGAGCCGGACTCTGCTGACGGAGGAAGAGGAGGAGGAGGAGGAGGAGGAGGAAGGGGAGGAAAGGGAGGAAGGGGAGGAAGGGGGAAAATATAATGAACGCGCACCATCTGATCGCAGGGTCCGCGCGCGAGAATGCTGTTTACTGCGCGCGGCTATTTTTGTTTACTTTCGTCACATCCCGTGTCATGTAAACACGTAAACACGGATGCTGATTTGGCTCGATGGACAGACATGTACATCCGGTTATGTCTTGATCATTAAAAAAAAAAGGTGTATTAATATATCGCCCTCCCTCCCCTTTTAATGAAGTTTTTTACATTAATCTAATTAATGCCTTGAGCGCATGCGCACTCTTAAGGCTGCTGTATAATTATACACATTAAGGTTCCTCTCAGAGTGATAGCTCACAGAACCATGAAGGGTTTTAGATGTTGTGTTAAAGTTTGCATCGCTTAGTTCAACAAAAATGAAACAAAAAGCCAAAGAAATTTCATGTAGAGCAACAAAACACAGGACCAAAGAAGAACCTCAAAGCTTAGCAATTAATCTAATGAAAGCGATTAATGAATGAAAGGTTTAAAGCTTCTATAAAGAACCCGAATGAGTAATTATATAGACTTAAAACTCTAGGTTTAGGTTTTGATTGTCAGTAAATAGAGTTCTTTCTTTCTTTCTTTCTTTCGAGAGCGTTCTTAGAGTCACAGGAACCTTCTCGATGAAACCTTCTGTTCTGCGGTTCTACCTTTAAGTGAAGTGAAGTGACTTTGTGGCCAAGTGTGGTGACCCATACTCGGAATTTGTGCTCTGCATTTAACCCAT
>CM074963.1:16643684-16658393 GCA_037577455.1 Pangasius macronema | reverse complement strand
ACTGTAACGCTTCATTCTGTGCTGAAAACTAACGTCTGGAGTCTAAAATGTTTTTGTACTGAATCAATAATGTAGAAATCAGAAAATAAACAATATAACAAAGACTGTACTGAACAAAATAGGGTGCCAAGACTTTTGCACAGTACTGTATATCTGTGTGTGAGATAAATGTAGTATTTGGCCCTTGAGCCACAGAAATCTCTACTGTAATGTAATACTGAGTGTCAGCACTAGAGGGCAGGATTTGAGCACTGCACACATAATAATAATAATAATAATAATAATAATAATAATAATAATAATAATAATAATAATAATAATAATATTCTCCTGATCCTCAAATATCATTTTATGTTCAATACTGAACCCCAACGAAACATATTCTATAGTTTCGAGCTTATCTGAGATATCCTAATTCCTAGAGCTGAGTCATTCTCAAGTGATTCGGCTCTTTGAATCATTTGAATCATTTGAATCATTTTAGGTGAACATTGAGAACCAACTTGCATATGTGAGGTTTTTTTTTCTTTTCTTTTTTCTTCTTCTTTTTTTTTACTTGTTTATTGATCCACCCATCTTCAGTAACATCAGTGCTTCTACGTTAAATCTCTTTTTGATATCTGATTCAGATCTGGTGAGTCGCATGTTTGACTCTCAGATGTCAGTTTATTCCAGGAGTTTATTATCCAAATAAATTGAAATAAATCTTCATAATGAGGCACAATAACATTAATGCAGCGATGGATTTATAATGCATTGTTTCTTTAGACTTATTGGAGGGTTAACTGGAAGGTAGAGTAAGAATTTCATTAAACCATTTCAGCCATAGTTAGGCAAAGAAGAACAATAACTCTCTCTCTCTCTCTCTCTCTCTCTCTCTCTCTCTCTCTCTCTCTCTCTTTTCATTGTTGAGCTGAGTCAAATGATTTGACTCACTGAAAACAGAAAAGAGCCCATCACTCTATTATACTCCTGTCTGACTCTGTGCACACGCTGTGTCTGTGCCATGAATAAAAGTCATATAGCTAAACCCAAACGAGTCAGTGAGTCTTTCATTCATGATCAAGATTCATTTCTCTTGTTCAGTGTGTCAGTGTGTGAGTCAGTGAATCATTCTGGTCATGATCAACATTTGTTTTGCTTTGGGTGGGTCAGTTTATGGGTCAGTGAATCATTTCAGCCATGATTTAGACAGTCTCAGATACCTACACAACACATTTCTGTGTACACTACTAGCATCACCAACCTGGGCAAATCTGGACAATAATAACTCCTCAACATAGTGTCATAGAGACGCAAATTAGATTTTTTTTTTTTGTCTTCTAATAATAAACATATAGAATGAAGATTGTACTTTTTTTTTTCCACGGTTCTGAAAACGTGTCTCGACACATAGACACACACACTCTATTTACACCATAGACACACACACAATAAGCGCTGATGGCCTCTTGTTCTCCTCCACGGCTCAGGGATGGAGACACAAAGTGTTTGTTATATTTGTGTTCAATGTGTTTGGTTTATTTGGGTCCAAAAGTGTCAGTAGCTCTAATGTGCTGGAATGTCCAATAACTATTATTATTATTATTATTATTATTATTATTATTATTATTATTATTATTATTAATTGCACCTCAGCAGTAGAAAATGAAAATTCCCCATGACTGCTCCTGAACAAGGAGAGAATATCTTCGATAGAAAAAAATGTGAAAATAAATAAATAAATAAATAAATAAATAAAGTGATCACAGTTTCAGTGAAACCAGTCAGGTGGCTTTAATCATTTACTGTGACTCTACTTGTCCTTTGTCTACTAAGGAGGAGTGTGTGACGAGTAATTGTGTGTGTGTGTGTGTGTGTGTGTGGGACCTCACACGTGTCCTATTCAATACACTTCTCAACTTTTCTTGCGATGTGTCATGGGTTTCTGAAGCCAGCAAATAATAGTAAATAAAAATATGCTGAATTTTTCTCTATTTTTGTAAAAAATAAATAAATAAATAAATAAAAATAAAAGACATCCTAGTAAAGAAAACTTTAATATGACTTGAAAGGTTTATTATAATTTCTTTCGATCATTTCCATATAAAATAAATCACATTTTATAAGAGCTAAATTTCACAGATACCATTTTAATTCTACATAAATGTTTAAAAATGAAAATAAAAGATAAAAGGATTGATGGACAGATAGACAAAGAAATAACTGCACGGTTATTCTAAATAGTTGGACATTTTGTGTATTTTTTATATCTCAATTTCAGTGAATAAATATTTATTATTAATGAAATAAACAATTATTTTAAATTGTGATTTTAACAAATTCTGTGCTTTAATAGAACTATATTAAATATTAAAATCCAAAAATAAACACAATAAAAATAATATTATACAATATAAATAAATATAAAAAATAAATGTATAAAATAAATATTAATATAAAATTATTGTTCCTTTAAAAAGTCTGTTATTATTATTATTATTATTATTATTATTTTGTTGTTATATGTATTTAAGCTTTAAATAATAACTTTGATTTTTGATGTTTGTTAGACGCTGTTGTTGTTTTTTTGTTGTTTTTTCCCCAGACTCGTTTCAGAGGAAGTTAAAGACGCCGCTCAGGTTCACAGCTACAAAGCAGCACTGAGAGAAAGTCAGAGAAACGTTTGCTCTTTGCCCACAGCTCCTGAAGCGCGGTGCTCAAAGCGGCTCTCCGCAGCCTCACACGCCTCTGAGAGACAGAAACAGTCTGAAGCGTTTGAGATCTTTTATCTTCACTCAGCTGTGCTCCGCATTCTCCGGCTAATGAGATAAGCGGCGAGGAGACAAAGGCGAGCCGAGAGCGGCGGCTGCTTCAGAGCCTCATGTTGTGACGGTCCCTGGAGGTGTCGAGGCCCTGATCTTGACTCGTCCTCGCCTCACACTGTCAAGCTCAAGAACAAAAGGTGGTGGCTTTCCCCTTGTGCCCTGAGCTGCTGATCTTTGAACTCCCCCCTCACACACACACACACACACACACACACACACACACACACACACGCTGACTACGTTTAAAATGCTAATGTTGCAACGTTGGGGTCGGCTCCGCTGGTCTGCTGCATGCTGAGCCACTGGGATGAGTCTGTGTGTGTGTGTGTGTGTGTGTGTAGGCCCACAGGCATTCCTGTACATTATGTGTGTGTGTGTGTGTGTGTGTGTGTGTGTGTGTGTGTCTGCATTGGGATTAAAGAAGGTGAATGGATGGTTCTGAATCCTGATATACACAAAGAGGTCGGGAATAAAATGCGGTCTGACTGCAGTGATGTTCTACACACACACACACACACACACACACACACACACACACTCCTCCACCTTCATCAGAACTCGCTTCTACATCAGAGCTCCATAACCTCACACCATGATCACGACGTTAGAGACTCAGGTAAAGAAATTAAAGTTAACAACAACAACAACAACAACAACAACAACAACAACACAGTCAGTGTGGGACTAGAAATCTCCAGACAAGTAAATTTACTGAAATTAAAGCTTCATTTGCAAAGAAAACTTTCCGAAGCTAATCACAGTCCACTGACACACACACACACACACACACACACACACACACACACACACACACACACACACACACGCATGCTGTTCTGGGAGTGATCATCTTTAAAAAATACATTAAAATGAATTAAAAAATACATTAATAGTGCATTACATAAGTTAAGTTTTCTTTTTATCAAGAAAATTATTCTGATCAAATGCTGAAAGTATAAATGAATGGATGGATGGATGAATGAACGAATGAACGAATGAATGAACACTTTGCTTTCAGGATGAGAGATATATATATATTTATATATATATTTTGTTGGACTGAGCGAACATTTTCTATATAAAAAAGAACACAAAAATACTTCATGTTGACAACAAACAAACAAACACTGATTAATTATCTGGAAGTGGAGGAAACCAATGCTGCGATTGTTTGTTTGTTTGTTTGTTTGTTCTGATAAGGTGTAGACAGTCTCCTGTGTCTCAGTAGAAGCAGTGAGGGAGGTGTTGGGGGAGTCCAGGCCTGTTACAGGGTAAATGTGGGGAGCGCTTGTGGCGTTTGGGGTGTTTGAGGGGGCTTTGGGCATTGATGGGGTGTTTTGGGGCTTTTGGGGTGTTTGAAGGGCTTTTGGGGGGCTGTTTGAGGGCTTTGGGGGCATTTAAGGGGGTTTGGGGGGTTGTGAGTGAAACAGTCATGACTGTGCACCTGGAACAAAAGGTGCTGCAAAAGGCAGACAGTGAGAGGTGTTAAAAGTCACTCCAGAGCAGTGAAGGCCTGATACACATCACATCAGCTACACACAGGACCTCGTCTCACACTCAGCACCATCTACACACCCCGTCTACTCTCTCTCTCTCTCTCTCTCTCTGTCTCTCTCTCTCTCTCTCTCTCTGTCTAATCCACAAAACTGTGCATCCCCGTCTGACCGGACATGTGACCTGACTCACACTGGAACGCTGCAGCAGTATGAGCTTCATTTGGTGCATTTGATATGAAGTTCACCTTAACACCCTTAACACCCACCAGTGTTAAACATGTTATGCTTTTTAAAAATGATTTTAATAATAGCAATAACTCATATGTTTATTTATTACAAAATTTAAGTCACCGAATACAAAACACATGTAAGCTTTATGTAAGCTTTAGACTCTACAAAAGATATTTACAGACATTTCTCCGCATGTGTCATGTGATGAGGCTAGCTACGTCCTACATGAAATAAAAATGTCAGTTCATCCATTCATTTCTCACTTAGTGTTACAAAATGAAGCTAAGAAACACATTAAACATAAACGTCATGAAGTCCTTGAATGAAGGTTAATTAAGATCTGAGGTTGTGTATAATACTAACACGCTGTAAAGTCAGAGTATGATTACTGGTTATGATGAAGGCTTAAAAAACCGTTTGATTCTTTCGCTCATTGCAGTGTGTGAGTCTGAGTAGGTGTGTTGTGCGTTTGTGAGTGTGTTTGTGTACTCGCTGGCAGCATTGCTGGCTTTTGCACTCTCTCCAGACACTGGGCCACGTTCATTTGGAAACGAAGGAGATCCAGGACGAGTTTTATTTGGGATCTCGGGCCCTGAGTGCATCCTGCCTGTGCTCAGCTCGTACCTATAGCCAGGTCAGAAGCATGCGTGATCATCCTCACCGTCCACTTTTTGGACCGATTGTCACTTCATACTCTAAAATATCCATCCATCCATCCATCCATCCATCCATCCATCCATCCACTCTCTGTACCACTTATCCTACGCAGGGTTGTGGGGTAACCCGGAGCCTATCCCAGGAGCACGAGGCGATTTTATGTTCAAAAATGAAAAATTCACAGTGTATTTTCAGTTTAATGTTCTAAAAAAAAAAGGATGAATTTTTCAGTAACAAGAAAAAAATTAATAAGATTTGAATTTTAAACATCTAAATTCTTGAGTATTAACAGACTTTTTTCCACCTCGACAGTCTGAGTATTCATGATACCTTTTATTCAGAAGAATTCCTAGTTGTCACGTGACAGGAAGTGAGGTAACTGATATGTTTTTAATGGGACTGAAAGACATAGTGTGACTGTTTAATCACTTTCTATTATTATACAAATGCTAGCAATGTTATGCTTCCTTATATATTTATTTAACAAAATCTACTGATGATCATTTAAATCATTTTGAAATGGTTTGTTTTTATTTTCTGCTTTTAAGAAAATTTGTTTTTATTCATATACCGGCCTGAGTAGCATTGGCTAGTTTGTGTTCTGATTATTGTCATTAAAGTTTGTTAATTAAGTTAATTAAGTTTATGTTTGTTTTTGGTGTTTAAATCCAGTTTTGCTTTTAAAAAAGCAACATTTTAGATGGGAAAAAAATACACAAACGGGTTAAAACCGTGTTTTGGAGGTTTGGAGGGGAAACAGGGTCTCAGATATAAGAGTGCTGGAGGTATGAGGAGGGGCTTGTGATTGACAGACCGCGACAGTTTGCATGACCTCAGAATAAACCATTTGATCCGTATTAGTGCTGTGGAGAAATGGAGACGCCCATGGCATTGATGGCCTTTTGGTGAATGGACACACACACCAAACCGCAAATGTGTGTGTGTGTGTGTGTGTGTGTGTGTACGTGTTTTCCAACTCTGAGACAAAAAAAGGCCCAATGTGGGTGATTGACAATTTCCTGGAGGAGGATCTTCTCGTTTCAAATGAACTCGGCTCGGAGTCGGATCAGTTTGTGAGTCATGGAGTAAAGTCGCATCCACACACTGCTCCATCTCTGCGCCTCGACTGCTAGCACACACACTTACACACACTTACACACACTCACACACACACACACCTGAGGCTCACAGGGAGCTGCTTTGTATTTAAGGTAAGACTTTTCTGAAGTTATTTACACGGAAACAGTGCGCTAGGGAGCGCATGGGGAAGTTTTCTTTGTGGTTTAGGATCAAAACGCAGCGTGTGAGCGCACAGCTCAAGGCCTCGGGACTTTATAAAACAGTCCTGGGATGATTTGTGGATTCATTCGCATTAAATCTGAACTCGGACCCTGAACACACACGCCGAGGTAAAGCGCGTTTTACTGAAGTGGCTGTTTGTTTGACTAATGTGCTGATTTTCCGACAGGGATGATGGACTGATTTAATGTGGTCTTAAATCCTACAGCTATCGGTTATTTGTGATGAGGTTAAAATGCCAGACTCAGCTCTTTCTTTTCTTTTTCTTTTCTTTTTCTTTTCTTTTTCTCAACCCGAGCAGCGTTGCAGTAAAACTGCTCTTTAATTGAAATGTAATTTATTCAGCGGTTTTTTTTCTCTTCCATGCATCTGTGAAATCTTAATGCTTAATCATTATTAATATTATTACTGTTCCTGGTGTTTCAGAAGCCTGCAACTTGCACGCGAGTGTTATACACTATGAATGCATTTTGTTTCTAAATGTCTAGTGTAAGAGTTTTCTGAGTTTGTGTTGAAATCTTGGCATGTTGGCATTAGTGTGTTTGGTGTTGAGCTTCATCACAGGGTTGATGTCTCCACAGTGTCTCAGCATATATTCAGAAAATGTTTAGACTCTTGTCTACATCATGCAGCTGTACCTGATGCTAACTTAATGATCTCCAAAAATGTAGAAAAAAAAAAAACATCTTTACTCGTGATGCATCACAGGATCATCAATTTGGTTGAATATATTGCAGGAAATGTTTTAATCGCAATGATGGGAATATTTGTGCGCCATTTTTGTCCATATCTTTCAAGCCAATCCGATATTCTCCTTGTGTTCTTCACTGCAGGCATGATTCAGAGGAAAGAGGTGGTGCTCTCCGTCCTGGAGGAGCTCCAGGAGGCCACCGAGTCCATGGGCTTGGATGCCCTGATAAAAGTGGCCCTTGAGGTGGAGCAAGTCCTCGCTCCTTTTAGCCTCCCGACAGCGCTGTGTTCAGAGATCTCCTCCTGG
Source organism: Pangasius macronema (assembly GCA_037577455.1). NCBI lineage: Eukaryota > Metazoa > Chordata > Actinopteri > Siluriformes > Pangasiidae > Pangasius > Pangasius macronema. The sequence continues at coordinate 16,650,906 of CM074963.1, read as the reverse complement.
ATGGGCATCGACGCTGTGGCTCACAGACTTTACCCAGCAGACGCCCCGGCTGGCCTGCTTCCTCTGGTCTGCAGAGGGGAGGGTAACCTGCTGTTTGATGCTGCCAGCATGCTTCTGGTGGGCTCCACGAGCCTGAGCTTGGAGCTACAGGTCAGGACGGTGGTGGAGATGCTCCTTTGGAAGCAGTACTACCTGTGCGGTATGATCGATTCCAAGGTCATGCTGCAGGCTTCCAGGTTCTCACTCTGTGCTGAAGAATCACAGGACATGCTCAAGCTGCCTATGCAGGTTCTGGAGGCCATCTTTGACGCTGACGTCAAGGCTTCTTGCTTTCCGAGCTCTTTCGCAAACATGTGGCATGTCTACGCTCTGGCTTCCGTCCTCCAGTGCAACATCTACTCCATTTACCCAATGTATAACCTCAAGATCAGGCCCTATTTCAATCGCCTAATTCGTCCAAGAACGTGGCCCACGGACTCTGAGCCACTGACCCTCCACATTATGTGGTCCGGAGATCTTGAGACTGGCTCCATTTTCAAACCACGCAACTTTGTGGCCTTAATTCATGCTGGTGATATCAAAATCGGAAGTCCCGGGAGTGAGCAACGGTTGTCATCAGTTAAGTCCTTGGATCCGCTAAATGAGGATTCACAGCTTTCCTACTCTACCCTGAAAGACAAGTTCAACATCACGAAGAGCACCTTCTATCGCTGGAGGAGGCAGAGCATGGAGTATCATAAGAAATCTGTCGCCAGATATGAAGCCAAACACTTTTTCCAAGCCTGCTACAAAGAAGGCAAGCTCATACCCCAGAACCAGTTCAGAGAGTTCTTCCCAGAAATCTCCAGATCCACATATTATGCCTGGAAACATGAGCTCATGGCTACTGGGTGTATCGGTTCTGGAAGTTCCACCGGAGAGGTGAGCCCAGGAGATACCAACGAGCAGGACTACTGGTCCTCTCCGGAGAGCATGAAGCAGCCCGTCCAGGAGACCTTCGCCAGCATGCTGGCACTCAAGTCTGAGAAACTGGAAGGAGATCGATTCCAGAATGCAGCCGTGATGCAAGAAGCAAAGAAAAGCCTCCAGAACTGCATCGCCACCAACACATCGTTTCCCTACCGCATTTTCAAACGAAGGTTCCCAGGAATCTCGAGATCAACTTACTACAATTGGAGGAGGGAAGCCTTGCTGTTCGCACCGTTTAAAGATCTGTCAGGAAGCAGGGAAGAAAGCTCGGGTCTGGATAAAGTCCAGAATCCAAAAGGGAAGCTGTTGCCACCGGGTTTGCTGGCGAGTCACAGAGTCATCCCGAGAGTCCGGCTCTCGAGGTGCAGTCAGAAGAGTCTCCGGCTGATCTACTTGCAGAAGAAGAAAGTCCGAGAGGAAGCCAAAGCACATGTCCTGAAGTCCAAGATGTCGCTGTTCAAATTCAAGCTCAAGTTTCCATCAATATCGTCGTATTACTACTGGCTTTGGAGGCATAAGAACGCTGGGAAAGAGCTTGATCTGAGTTTTGCGGTTGATAAACCAGAACGTGTCGATGCCACGACAGATATTCTGAAGCAGAAGGAAACTCGGGAACGCTTTACTTTTGACGGAAATGCTGAGTACTTAAACAACCATATGATCAACGCCAGCCCCGAAATTTCCCCATCATACTGTCCTCTATCTGACAAGACCAACAACAACGAGCAGATGTTCGTGATGGACGTCTTGGCGTTGGCAAACTTCAAGGCCAAGGCGAAACTGTTTCTCCAGCAGCGCTTTGAGGAGAAATCGTTCCCTACCTTCAAAGAGTTCAGGTCTTACTTTCCTCTCACTCCACGCTCCACTTATTACATGTGGAAGAGGGCTTTGCATCACGGCGTGCCATTAGTTCATGGATAAATTTCTCTTTAAATACCATCACGGCTCATAGTTTTTACACATTTCTCATCACCTTGAGTCGGGCATCCAGGTCACTTCTGCTCCACCACAGTGTAATTGCAGTTCATGCATCTTAATTGTGTTCCTTTTTTCGTTCCCCCACTTGACTTGACCACTTGGTTGCAGCTCAAGGACATTTGCATGTGTGTGAAATCAGACAGTCTGTTTTACACGCCACTCAGCTCCTGATGGCCCTCAGGCAAAAGGCAGTTCAAAGCCACACATATCAGGATTTCCAAATGACTCTCTTTTGTTTGGGTTTAGCCTTTGCTTTAAATTTTAAATCGACTCCCATCATCCGTTTCTGTTCATGTCTTTTCATTTGAACTGTTTTGAATCCTCCTTTTTTTTTAACAGAAAAAATGTATATCGTTTTATTTTATCTCAAGAACAAATCTGTGACTTGTATATTTAGTTTTTTTTTTTTAACTACACGTATTGTTTCTTCTTTTTCTTTCTTTTTTTTTTACACAAATATATTTTTGTATTGTATTTCACTTCGGATACAAGGTACGAAATCTGAATACAGGGTTGAAGCTGTGTGTGTTTTTTTTTTTTTGCACATTTGTTCACTTTTGCGAAAGGAAAGTTCTGCTCTTCTTGCTGCTGCTAAATTTTGGACAGAGATTTTCTTGCACACTTAAACGGGACACGTGATTTATCTATATCTATATCGCTTTTTGTTCTGCTACCTATTTTGCGTAATGATTTTGTAGAGCTCAGGAAGTTGTTGTAAAAGGAGTTTACATGGTGCTCATGACCTTTATTTAAAAGCCTGATGTGCAGCTGAGGATTTTTTTTTTTTTTATTATTATTGTTAAATTTGGTTTAAATTCCTGTTTAAGGTGAGATCAGTGTGTGTGTGTGATGGATTTATAATACAGGAAATAAATCATGTACTCAACCCATGGTGTGTTCTTTGAAATGATCATTTATTTCCTTGTAAAGTGTATGTTTGAGAGATCTATATTCAGGTAAAGCTGATTAGTGATGATTTTTCTTCAAATACACCATCATTAATACAGCATTAGCATAATGTGTTAATGTGGGAAAATGGAAAAATTCCAGCTTGGGAGCAGGCACGCATTCCCGATTGGTTTACTAGATGTAAGTGGCTAAATTTAGATATAAACCTAGCACTAGCATACTGTGTACAGATGTTAGCCAAAGCAGAGGATGAAATTTGAACAATTTCACTTAAATATAATTTCTCTGAACTTTTTCCAACCCTGATTAGCACAGCAGGGAAGTAAAGTTGATGCTTTAAAACCCCTAGGTTAGTATTTCACCACTTTTTTTGAGTGAAGAACAAAAAAAACACTTAAACAGTGAAATGTGGCGCATGTGGTACTTGATCTGTATGATCGTGACTCGGTTGTAATTCCAGTAAGAGCCATCAGAGGGCAGTAGAGCTCTGTGTTCATGCCTCAGTCTGAGCTGTTGATGGGTTTGGTGAGGACACGGTGCTCTTGGCTCCCAATAAGATTATTTTTGTCCAAAAATAGGTTACACTAACAACGTTGGAGTCTTTCAGTACGCAGCATAGGTTTTAGCGGAGAATCTTTAACGACGTATCGATTCTGAAGTCTTCTGCTGTAGAACAAGGATACACACATGCTACATAAACGCCAATAAACAAATATAAAAAGAAATATTACTCATTTATATCATTCACTTTCGCACTTTATCCTTATCAGGGTGGCGCTGGATCCGGAGACACGTACTGGATGGGACATCAGGCCATCATTGAGCACCACACACACACACACACACACACACACACACGTTCACACGCTCATTCACACCTACCGTGTTTTTGGGAGGAAACTGGAGAACCGAAACCCACTCAGACACTCGTACACAGATTTCCAGCTCCACACAGACAGGAACCCTGGAGCTGTGAGACTCTCAGAGAGATTTTTATTAAAACAAAAAACAAATTGGCAGTACTGTAACTGCTATAATGGTCTTGCAGCTTGTTAGCTTATTATAAAGACAGGTTATCCTGACACTCACTTCCTGTCTCTACTTCCTGTTTGTGCATTTTCTCTGCATGGCTTGTAATCTTTTGTTAGAACATTGGTTGGTTTTTTTTAGTCCTGGATGCATGCTTGGATCTCATTCCCAGCTTTATTCATGCTGTGTGTGTGTGTGTGTGTGTGTGTGTGTGTGTTTTGTTCATGTAGGTCTTTACCCGTCAGACACACTAAGCATATGTCAGCATTGTCAGATCCATTCATATTCTTCTGACTCCCTCAAATAGATCCTCTGCTCCTGGGGGATGTTGTGACAGCGATGTATTTGTGACACTACACACTGATTGCTGTGTTTTTTTGTGCATCTCGTACATCTCATAGTTTCCCTCTGGTGTTTAGAGAAAATGAAACTTTTCTCCCCGCCATGCTATAACGCTGGGCTTTGAAGTAAGCCATATTTTCCTTTTTTCATTCTGACAAGAGGTTAGAGGTCGCATAGGCTAGCTGACTAGCCGAATAAGACGTTCACGAGTGGCTGCTGTGGGGAAAAAAAAACAGCGAGGCTGAAGGTAAATAAAGCCGCTAAGCGTATTTTGTTTGTCTGATAAATATTTCCACAGCCAAGTGCACCATCTTTGGTGAATATCGTAATGCTGCGTGAAAGAGTGCTCACTTTCAGAGCCGCGGGTTGCGCATCACCAGCCAGGTGGCTGAGAGTCGGATCAGTGTTGCATTCCTGTTCAAAGACTTGGGAGTTGAACATGGAGGAAAAACCTCCCAGACGCTGCTGTAGACATCACATCCTCCGTCCATCGTTAAGCTGTAAGGAGCTTCCACGCCACGCTGTGCTCTCTCTCTCTCCCTCTCTCTCTCTCTCTCTCTCTCTCTCTCTCAGCGATTTCACCTTAGCCTCCAGCTCATCCACACGAGCTCATTTTAAGAATTACTACATCCTGACATAGCGCAGTTTATTACTTTGGACATTTATTTCACTGATTTATGAAGCTGTAAATGTAATGTGTAGCTTGTGTGGGGATGTTCACTGTCCTGTTCTTTCGCTGCACAAATAAATCAACCTAATAATAGTGAAACTTTTGCTTTAACAGTGGAAAAGACGACTCGTCAAGTACTTTTCTGAATTCCTGGTCAACTGCTGAATTCCTGGTCAACTGGTAAACATCGTAGTCGTGCACGTCTTACTACACATGCTGTACGGTCGAAGTGAATTTCCTTTTCCTGATTTAGTTGGAGGTCAGTAAGGGGCGGAGTCTAGAAGTTAACTCTATAAATCCTGGCATTAGAGGAGAATGTTAACATGCAAACATCTAATTATCATTTATTATTAGAGAGAAAATACAAAAGACGACATGGGTCAGGTGACTGATATTGAATGAATGAATGAGTGAACGAATGAATGAATAAATAAACAACTACTATTACAAATAATAATAGGATTATGGAGAATCATTGCAATAATACAGCAATTAGACCCAACAATGACAAGAAGCTGATGGGAGGAAGTTCTTCCTGAAAGCAGCCCACAAAACACAGCACCTGAACCTCACTAGAGATCTCACCAAGCCTCACTGGAGCTACAGTTTGTGTCCTTGTGCTCAGATGTGATCTACATGAAACATTCTGATGAACATCATGGAGATCATCCGTGATGCTTGGGAGTATTTAGAATCGCATATGTGGTCTTTCAACAGTGTTAATATCTTCATTATTATTCAGAAATTGTAGAAACCTTCTATGGACAGGGTGTACAAACTTTTGGCCGGGACCGTATATCATGTGTAAATGCACAAGCTTATTAAATAAAGTGCTTCCATTATCTAATAAGGAGGATTTCCCTGTTTGTTATTTCAGTTTAATTTGTTTAGCTTGATCACTCAGGCCTGTCTAATCAGGACACACTAGTAGTAGATTAGACATGCTGCTGTGTCTGATTATATTCATTAATCTGTTTTACCAATTACCAGCCGCCGTGCATGCTGTATCGGTGTGCGTGTGTGTGTGTGTGTGTGTGTGTGTGTGTGTGTGTGTGTGTGTGTGTGTGTGTGTGTGTGTGTGTGTTAGGTAGCAATTGGCAGCAGATGTGAGCAGACCTGCAGTCTACACTGACAGGAAACACACACACACACACACACACACACACACACTACACTTTCTAATTAATCAAATCTGTACCTTTTTTTCATCCTTCAGCCAAAATCCAAACTAATCCTCTCTCTCTCTCTCTCTCTCTCTCTCTCATCTTTTCTCTCCATCTCTCCTTGTCTCACTCTCCTTTTCTCTCTCAATTTCACTCTCTATCTTTCTCCATCTCTCCTTCTGTGACTCTCTCTTCTTCGTCTCGCCTCTTTTGCAAACATCCCTCTCTCTTTTCCTTCCACAGTACTTTACTATTTCTCTCTTTTCCTCCCTCTCTGTCTCTCTCTCCATCTTCCTTCATGTTCCTTCCCCCCTTGCAAATGTCCATCTCTCTCTCTCTCTCTCTCTCTCTCTCTCTCTCCATTTCTCCCTCTCTCTTATCTTCCTGCCATTTTTGCAAACATCCCCGTTTCCTCTTTGCCATCTTTCCAAGATTTTCCATGTCTCCTTTCCTCTGTCCATCAATCTCAGTCTTCCTTTCTCTCTGCTGCAAAATTCTCTCTCTCTCTCTCTCTCTCTCTCTCTCTCTCTCTGTCATTCCTTTCATCTTTCTGCCTCCTCTGCAATCCCCCCAGCTCTCGTGTTTTTCCTCTCCTCAATATAAATCCGTGTCTTTAATCCTGCGCTCCTCCGCTGTGTAAAATCCCTCCATCCTGCATCAGCTCAGCGGCATGAGGACGTTTCCCACTGGCCTCATCAACGCCACTCCTATAATCCGTAAACCGTAAACACTGCTTTTCCGTTTAACTTTGATACCTCCTGAGAGCCGCATGCAGGAAAACACACTCTCACACACACACACACACACACACACACACACACACACACACACACACTGTCGTCCTCTCTGATCATTTTACACATACCTTCACTTTAAATTCAAATCACTCGAAGTTGACGCCTTTAGTTTCGCACCAGAGCCATGTGGCAAACTCTAATAACTTTAAAAAAAGAAACGTGTGGAGTCACTGCATGTATTTCGGATCTAATAACCTACTTATCCTAAATCCTGACACAGAGGAGTGCATTATGGGTAATACACACAGTCCAACACCTAACAAGCACCGACTCACCAGTCTTTCGACAGCGAGCACACGAGCGGAAACGTTCACGCCCTCGCTGGGCACCGCGACCTTAATCACACTGACCTGCTCTGCTTCACT
>CM074963.1:16638684-16641184 GCA_037577455.1 Pangasius macronema | reverse complement strand
CCCCCTCCCTTCCTTCTCTCATCCAATTTCCTCTTGTCTTTCTTGTCACCGTCTTTTTCTCTTATTCCATTTCACCCTTCCTTTCTCGTTCTTTTCTTCCTTCTATTTTTCCTTTGACTTGATTTTTTCCCTGTTGTTTCTAACCATTCTCTTTTCCTTGCTTGCTTATCCTTCCTTCCTTCATGTCTTTTTTCCTTCTTTTCCTTGGATCCTTTCTTTCTTTCTCTCCTCTCCCCCCCACTCATCTTCACCATCATTCTTTCTTTCATTCTTTGGAGGGCTTTTTATTATTATTAATGTAAGTGAGGAGCGTACGGTGTTTCAACATCAGCCTTGAATCTTACTGAAAGACAGCGCTCAACACACACACACACACACACACACACACACACACACACACACACACACCCACGCACACCCCCGCACACGCGCGCACACGCGCACACACTCTGCACTGAGGAGAAACACACTGCAGTCAAATGCAGCTTTAAAAGCATAACATCTGCTCTCGAGCAATTAGCAGCTCAAACACTCTAATATGCATGAGATCAAACTCTCAGAGAGCCGCAGTAAATATACCACACACACGCACACACACACACACGCACACACGCACACACACGCACACACACACGCTGCAGTCCTTGAGCCCACACGCAGTAAAGGAGACGCGGCGTGCTGTGAATTGCGAGCAGAGAAACTCGCCGCGTGGGAAATAAAGCTGCTCTTCTGCGTAATGGCTTCCTGTGTAATGTGCTGCTCTAATTTTACCCATAATTCAATTCCACGTCTCTGATTTACAGCTTCACGCGGCACACGCGTGTGCGAGGGGCCGAGACACGGAAACCACTAATCTCATCACACGCATCTATCTATCTAATCTGTCCATCCATCCATCTATCTACATCTGTGTCTATACAAACATGGAAGAAAGGAGTGAAAGATGGAGGCCTGCAGGAAGGAAGAGATGGAGGGATGAAGGCATGGTGGGATAAGAAATTGATGGAAAGATGGAGAGGGGAAGGGAAGGAAGCGTTAAAGGATAGAGTGAGATGAAGGGAAAATAAATTGAGTGATGGAGAGATGGACATGTGAGAGCTGGATGGGTGGAAAGAGACTGAGGGATAGATAGATGGGAGAGATGATGGGATAGAACGATAAAATTTGGAGATGGATGAAAAGATGGATGCACAGAGAAAGGGAGGGATGAAGAGATGACAAGACAGAGGAATGGATGGATTAGGGATGGATTGGACACATGAAGAGATGGATGGACGGAGATGATTGAGAGATGGATATGATGGAGGGCTGTAGAGATTGAAGGCTGGAGAGATGGAAATGATAGAGGGACAGTGAAATGGATATGATGGAGAGCTAGAGAGATGGAGACGGTGGAGTGATAGACAGATGGAAAGCTGCAGTGATGGAGATGATGGAGGGATGTGGAAAGATGGAGATGTGGAGAGTTGAAGGGATAGAGAGATGGAGGGATGAAGAGATGGAGGGCTTGAGAAATGGAGACGATGGAGAGATGAGATTATGGAGGGATTGAGAAGTGGAGAGATGAAGATGATGGAGATGATGAAGGGATAGAGATGTGGAGAGATGGAGGAATGAGATTATGGAGGGATGGAGATGAGATTATGGAGGGATAGAGAAGTGGAGAGATGAAGATGATGGAGATGATGAAGGGATGAGATTATGGAGGGATGGAGATGAGATTATGGAGGGATAGAGAAGTGGAGAGATGGAGGGATGGAGATGAGATTATGGAGGGATAGAGAAGTGGAGAGATGAAGATGATGGAGATGAAGAGATAGAGATGTGGAGAGATGGAGGGATGAGATTATGGAGAGATGGAGATGAGATTATGGAGGGATAGAGAAGTGGAGAGATGAAGATGATGGAGATGATGAAGATGATGGAGATAATGAAGGGATGGAGATGTGGAGAGATAGAGATGTGGAGGGATGAAGATGTGGAGAGATGAAGATGTGGAGGGATGAAGATGTGGAGAGATGAAGATGATGGAGATGATGAAGATGATGGAGATGATGAAGATGATGGAGATGTGGAGAGATGGAGATGTGGAGGGATGAAGATGTGGAGAGATGAAGATGATGGAGATGATGAAGGGATGGAGATGATGAAGGGATGGAGATGTGGAGAGATGGAGAGGATATGAGAAGCTGGAGTGGAGCAGAAGGAGATGTTAGCGCAGGTAGCTGCGGGGTTCTGAGTCTTCATTCATAACTAATCAACGCTAATTAGCGAGCCGGAGCTTCGTTAGGAGAAATGCTAATCACCAATTGAATATGCAAATAAGGCGACGAGCTGAGAGACTCAAACAGAGAAACACAGAGAGAAAAACCTGCGTCTGTGTGTTTTTGGATCTTTCTCAAACACACACAAGCAGACACACACACACACACACACACACACGCACACTCTCTCTCTCTCTCTCTCTCTCTCTCTCTCACACACACACACACACACACAC
>CM074963.1:16539621-16559683 GCA_037577455.1 Pangasius macronema | reverse complement strand
GGATAGGTGGAGAGTGATGATTCGCTGTGGAGACCCCTGAAGGGAAAAGCCCGAAGAAGAAGAAGAAGAAGAAGAAGCTAACCTGACAGCAGAAACGCTTGAAGGGCATCTGGATTCGAAGATTATGTGCGTCAAGTCCACCATGAACATCCCCCCCCACCCCCAAACCACCAGAGGGCATCCTCACTCACATTTTTTGAAATTCTTCTTTTGTTGTCTGTCCTGCTTCCTTCCTTGTTCGTGCACACCTGTTTTGTGTTTCCCAATTAGTCACCGTATTTAAGTTCTGTGTTTTCCTGCTGTAGTTGCGGAGCGTTGCGTGTGTATATGTCGCAGTGGGGCTGTTATGTGTTTGCAAAATTTATCTGCCAATAGAGCAACTTCATCTTATCCAAGTTTGCTAAAGTTAACTGTATAACTTTATCACACACACACACACACACACACACACACACACACACACACAGAACAGTTCCTGATCTTGTGTCTAGCCCAGCATTTCACATTTGCACTCAAACTAACTTATCACTCACAAATTTTTGCTAGTATACGGATAACGTGAAGTAGATCTCGCATGGTGCGAAGTAGTACATCAGCAGGGTGTGAAATCAGAACAGTTCTCCTTCTCACCTTCCTGAAGGTAACAAGATAAAGATTTTTTCTCAAATCTATATCCATGTACAGACACTAAAGGTCTGGTTTATGTCCTGGCCTCTTTATTATGACGCTCTATTTGGAAAAGAGACGTTTTTGAGATCAGGGGCAGGAAAACTGTGACTTACTACACACTAGTACAGCTTCCTGAAGATATTCAGACACGCTTAACAGATAGTAGAAAGGAAGGAAATGAAAAAATGTACTCTTGATAAAGCCTGGCCATGTGCACTTAATTTAAAGAGGGTGGAAAAAAAAGATTCATCATATCATCTCAGACAAGCGGTTTTCATTAGAAGTCGGGGAAAAAACCGTTCGTGTGCAGTCTCACTGAAGAGACGCCCTTTTATATTATTATCCAACTTTAGGAATTGGCGTCTCTACTGAAATTGCGGTCGAAGAATCTGTCGAAATCACTTTTCGTGGCCGTCCTGGCCCCGCGCCTCCTGCAGCTCATTCGAACGCTGATGAAATTAGAATAAATGTCCTCGATTAATCCCTGAAAGTGAGAACGCTGAGCGCTAAGAAAGAACTCCCTTTTTTTTAACGTGTTGACGTTGTGGAGGTGTGCTGATTCAGCGTGACAGCTACATACAGCTCACACTCCGAAGCTCAGCACCGAGAACGAGTTGAGACGGAGTGCTAAATTTAAGAGCTTAAATGTCAGCTGCAGCGAAGTGCTGGCTGCTCGAGGCAGAGACGCAGGAGACGGAGGAGACGCAGGAGACACTCCTCTGCGTCCTCTGCCTCCTCGTGGGTCTGCGGGTCGAGGTAGTCTGTCTGTCTGTCTGTCTGTCCGCTCCCGTATCTTCTTCAGAAGAGGACAAACCAGCATCGTGGCCCCGTTATAGCCCCGGGGTCGTCTGAGCGCCAAGCTGCAAGGTCACGCGTCTTCCTGTTTCTCTGTCACATCACAGTTTCCTGTAGCTCTGACGTGACCTCTGTATCGCAGTGCTGAAGAAATCCAACGCATTTACAAATGTCAGTCTGTATGAAAGGTTCCCGAGGTTAAAGAAATCCTTCTTGCTTGCGTTGACATTTTTGTGATGTGTTGGTTGGAGCTGTAGTTTCATTATTCCTGTGAATAAGGAGTTAACAGATGAGGGCGGCGTTGTTATTGTCATTGTTATTGTTATTGTTATTGCACTCTCTTTTCATTTTCCGTCTGACATCACAGTTATGAGAAATCCATTTATGAGTAGAAGTGGTGCACACATTGGACTCAAAGTCCCAGAATGCAATGCAGTCATCCAATGCATCTATTAGATGGCTGTATTATAACTAAAGCTTCAGGGTGTGCAGATAAGAGAGCTGGGCAGATTAAAGAACTAAAGCGCCGCTGCATCGCTCTCTTTATGTCCAAATGGAGCAAGGGCTAAATCCCAGCGCCAAAACACAATCATAGGGAGCTGAAGGGCATTGTGGGTAATGTAGTAAACCATGACATAAAGTGGATATAGAGCGACGTGCCAATGAATGACGTCAACTCAGAGTTGCACATTTGTTTTTAATCTTAGATTATGTGGAGCGTCCAGTGTACAAGTCCCTGTGTAATGAGCCGTCACTCTAAAAAAACAATAATGTATTAATATTAATATTAACCTTTTGTTCATGTTACAGAGCTACCTGTGCTGTACGAAACTAATGCACACCTTCTGACCAATCAGAGTCGAGCTTTCAGCTTCGCTGTGGTGTAAGGGACATTATCTCGCTGAGAATCTCATTTTAAATGTCAAGTAAATTGATATATTCTGTGTGTGTGTGTGTGTGTGTGTGTGTGTGTGTGTGTGTGTGTGTGTGTGTGTGTGTGATATTCCCAGAGGGCCACACTGCTGGAGAAAAAGATACCATTGACTGGGCCCACACATCATTTTTATTTTTAATGAATCCCATTGTTCCCTCTGTAGCCCAGACTGGGGGAAAGAAATAATAAGAAGAAGTCGGCTGTCAGATTCTGCGCTGCTAAGTGCTTGTTCCGTAATTTCTTTTATAAACTATACCTCAAATAAACGTCTATAAATGTCTATAGGTCTCACGATTGAAATGACAACCTTCCTGTCTCGCTTCAGTTTCAGGTTCTCTGCAGAGTGAAAATGTTTAGCCTCAGACTCTGTACGTAATTTTATTTTTTTTTTTCATTCTCTTGTTTCGTATCTGGATTATTAGAGATAATGACCTTCATTCCGCCGTAGAGCATTGTACACACCCTTGGAGAGGAGACATTAGAGCAGGAAGCTGTTTCTCTGTCTCGTTACTTCACACTGGTGCTTAAAGCACGTAAGCGTCACAGCTCGGACGCACGCCCCCGCCGAAAACGTCGCGCAGATAAGAGCACAAGCCAACCGTGAAAGAAGGAGACGGAAAACGGAACGTTCTGGAATAGCGAGATCGGCGAGTACTCAGGACTCCATCAGTGGACAGTGGATAGATTTTAACCAACCGGACTTCTTACGGAAACTGTGATGAATTTACTGGTTGCACATTTGCACTATTTGTCCTTATAGAGCACAATAATAGAAGGGATTTATTTATAATCACACTCTCCGTTGCACCCAGATGAGGATGGGTTTCCCTTCTGAGTCTGGTTCCTCTCAAGGTTTCTTCCTCATGAAGTCTCAGGGAGTTTTTCCTCACCACCTTCTCCACTGGCTCACTCATTAGGGATAAATTCACATTTTTCCAATATAATCTTTGAATCCATTTATTTCTGTAAAGCTGCTTTGTGACAATGTCCACTGTTAAAAGCACTATACAAATAAAACTGAATTGAATTGAATAGAAAGATAAAACACACAGGTATCCCAAAGCCCTCGCCTGCTAACGCCTCATCCCTCCGAAAAGACTTTTATTTTGATGTTTGTAGGTCTGCGTTGTTTATGTAGCACAATGGTCCTGGCGAACGTTGTTTCATCTCACTGTACACTCTACCAGCTGTATGTGTTCGAAATGATGATCAGACACTTGAACTTGGAGGAATAAAACACTCCGTGTCATGCTGTAATAGGAAAATAAATACAACGGAAGCGGAGTGACTCTTACTGCCCTGAAGTTGATTCATTCCCTATGACTGCGCATCCTGGAGTGTTTATTCCTCTTATACCACAGCAGTTTTAAAGAGCAACATCATTGTCTGCATCACATTGGCCTTAAACGGTTTCCTCTCTTCCGTGCATGCATGAGCAGTTTTTAATTCTAACTGAGCTCTCCGTCTGATTATTAGCTGATTATCAGGCTCACTGCTGTCAAGATATAAATATGGCAGAACAATCTTATTTATATGTGATAATAATAGATCATTTGATGATCATATGATAGCGTTCCCTGTATTTTATACCATAGCTGTCGCATCATGTAACAGGTGTCTACAATCGAAAACCCTCTCAGAGGATGTAAATTGTTTGAGTAATGTATTTAAAACAGTTTAAAAGTTCATGTGTTCCTGCTTGATTCTGATTATCTGACACGAGGGAAAGAAAGACAATCACAGGGATTTTTTTTAAAGACGTAACCGCCACAGGAAGCTCAGCTCAGTGTAAACACTTACCTTTTTTCTAGTGTCCATTTTTTTCCAGTTCAGGCTTTGCGTTATTGCTTCACTCTGTTATTCTGATGCATTCTTGCCACCGGGGAGGACGAGAGAGATGCCGCTTGTTCCCATTTTCAAAGCCTTGATGTTTGTTGCTGCAGAGGGACAAATGAAGGGCATTCAACCATCTGACGTGCTTTTCATCTGCTCGCTGCTTTCTCCGGCCCTCACGCTCACAAATCTCCTGCGACGTACAAACATTCTGTGTGTGTGTGTGTGTGTGTATATATATATATCTGTGATATAACAGCATTCAATCCACTCACACACACGACCATTAAGATAAAATATAATAAGTTCATAATCAAATTAAAACTTTAAATTACAGTTAAAATAAGATAATTTGCGAGTGCAGCCAGTGGACATGTTGCACGTGATTTACACACAGAGTCACTTTTTAAGTGCTGTCACGTGCAAAGTCAAGGCAGGAAACAACATCTAATTAAGGTTTTTGACTGTGCTGATTCAAAATGAAAACGTGTTTGTTTTTCGAAAGAAATCGTTATTTCTGGATGTCCAGAATAAAACAATTCATTAAGGCAGAATAAATAGAAAGTTTAGTGAAGTGATCCCTTAATCTCATTAGCGCGTGGCTCAGAATCATGACTGCAGGTATTATATTATATCTTTACCACACATTTCTTAACTGTCTTTGGTAATGTAGTAAAAAAATAGCCACATTATTGCTCCTTATCTTCTTCCTAATATCTTATCTTAATATCCAGAACGTGTGTGGAGCTTCTTGGTGCTGTTCACCTTCTTAGAAAAACATTGTTCAAGGGGTCGTTAAGGGATTATTGGATTCATTAATGGTTCTTAGCTTCATGAAAGTGTTTTGTAAGAAAAAAACTCTTTTGTAAGGTTTTACAAAGAACCTTTAATGCATAACTTTATCTTTTATTCTTTATACAACCTTAAAAATTTGCTCCAGGAGTAATGTCTCACATTGAACGCTTTGTTCACAGGGCAAAATAGGTCTAAGTCTTACTTCCTAAAAGGTAAACACTGCACACCAATGATTACACACTTAAAGGAAAGGATAGACAGAGCTAGAGGTAGCAGAGCTGAAGATGTTGAAGATGTTGAGGTTCTCTTTGGGAGTGACGAGGTTGGACAGGATTAGGAACGAGTACATCAGAGGGACAGCTCANAGATAGGGATAGGTGGAGAGTGATGATTCGCTGTGGAGACCCCTGAAGGGAAAAGCCCAAAGAAGAAGAAGAAGACATGTACCAAAATAGGTTCTACTCATCAGCTGTATTTTATTGTTGATTTGTCTGAACATGATTTTGTTTATTATATTTTTTTTCCCCGGAGATTTTTTGAAGTGTTTGGGTTGTGATGTCCTAAACACTTGGCTACGTTACGTCTTGAGTTGCAGCAGGCTGTAAACAAGTCCCGAGGTGACATGGCTGTTCGGTTATTGAGTTCTTCCCAACAATGAGACAGAGAATGTTCAAATTCTATATGCAGAGAGATAACATTACTTTGAAAGATGGATGACATTTCACCTTTGTTGGTATGTCGCTATTTCCTTTATATGAAAGCTATTTTTGAGCAATAGTCAGACTGTAGACATCAACATCTACACCACTAGGGGGCCTGAACAGACAGGCTACGATGCGTCTCCTCTAATGTCCTCTTTGACAACCTTTACATATTTGCGATATTTATATATTTATGTATTAAATATTGGCCTCAGATACTGTTTTTGAGTGTATTTACAGCCAAAACGATTTGCACCCAATGGTTAAATTAGACTGTCAGGTAGCGGCGCTGGACTTCGTACTGCGTCTCACTCAAACCGATATCACAAGAGAAATGCAATAAAAAGGCAAAAGAGTCACGTGTAACTGAGATCCACCTCTGTTTTATTCAAACTCCACCCAGTTTGCGTAACTCTCACGTAACGTCTGTATAGCGCAGTCCACAGTTACATCTGAGATCTGAATACATTTTTTTATATTCAACTCCAACTCAAAATGAATTTCATTCAAACATAAATCTTGCACAAATCTTTAAATATGCAAGTGGTGCATGGGAGATTTTTCAAACCGGCTTGCAAACTTTATCCCCCTTGCTAACTTTCTAGTAAAGCTTTGCTCGGTTTCGGGTGTAATGCAGGACACACAGCCATCCTGCCTTTCTCTCGAGCTGTCATGCCGTACATAATAACAGGAAGGACAGCTAGAGCCAGTGGAACTGCTAGCTCATAGTACTTTCCAAAAAAAAAAAGATTTACATTGTTTGTGAATGTGGAAAGTCTTAATGCCATTATTGAGCGAAGTTTCTCACCTAAATGAACCCCACAGCAACATGTTAATCACTGCACCTGAACTTCACAGGCCTTTAGATGAATTTTTAAAGCAGAGCAGAATCAGTGTGATTTGAGTCAGCTCTGCTCGAGCCCTCGCTGGCAAAGCAAATTTATCCAGGCTATAATGCTGGAGCTGAGTAAATAATGGCCCGGGAGAATGTGGACACAAGCTGGAGGATGGAGGAGGATGTGGAGGAGTAACACTCGTTTTTTCTCTCTCTGCTATAACAGCAGCGGCGGCTTAAAATAAATGGGTTTTGGCAGCCGGCCTCTATTACGAATGTGCCACAATTAAACATGGCAGAGATGCAGAAATCATTTCTGTGCT
The DNA here is from genome assembly GCA_037577455.1 of Pangasius macronema. Taxonomy (NCBI): domain Eukaryota; kingdom Metazoa; phylum Chordata; class Actinopteri; order Siluriformes; family Pangasiidae; genus Pangasius; species Pangasius macronema. The sequence continues at coordinate 16,552,798 of CM074963.1, read as the reverse complement.
GGAGTTTCATGACTCACATTCAGACACACACCTGGGTCTGTGGAGGGCTGTAGTGTAACTAAAAACAGAGTTTGATGTGACACTCCAAGTTTTGATTACACACATTACACAAGAAATATGGTGTTCATGAAAATCCAATTAGTTTACTACTTTTCCGTCCTGATTTTGTGTTATAAAGTTTGTATAATTCATTGATTGATTGTGCAAATGTCAGTTAATTTGCTCATTGCCCCAAACTCCCACTACAGACTCCCACTAAACCATGCCCCACCTTCCACAGGGAGAGCAACAGACTCCCTCCGATGGTAGAAGAAAGTCAGCCTTCACCACCTGTACCCCTGGCCTGTGGACCACAGTGAACTTAAACAGCTGTATCGCCAGATACCTAAAGTGATCAGCGTGTTGGTATCTTTCATGTGGTGGAGTAACTGCAAGGTTGTGCGGTCCAAACAGAGATTGAATGGCCATCCCATTAAGGAATATCAGAGAGTAAGGGCCGGCCACTTGATGTCTAGACATTTTTTTCCATGTTGCTGTACTTGGACTCTTGCACTGATAGTTTCTATCCCTCTACCATGTGGGACAGAATGGCCCCAAGTCCTCTGTCTGAAGCATTGGTCTGCAATACAAAAGGGAGAGAATAGTTATGACTGAAGGCACTCATAAAGGCTTGCTGTCACTACTGACCACTGAAACAGATCTGGTGCCCCCTTTTTAGTGAAATCAGTCAGTGGGCTGGTGTGGTCAGAATAATTAGGCACAAACCAGCAATAAATATTCCTGGGATAATATCCCACCAGCCTACTGGAAGCCCAGATACTGTCCCTCGACCAGTCCAATCTCATACTTCCCCGGGTTTTGCCGTCTCAAAGACGGCTGTCACATGCTGCATATGCCACTGCCAATCCTTACTGTAGATTAGTCTCTGAAACATGACCACCATCCCGAGAAGTCAGAAAGAAAGTGTGACAAACTGCAAACTACACAATCACTAGTATGGATGAAAGACCATGCTCCTCCTCCACAGGCACAGACTCCTCCTCCAGAGGCAGAGACTCCTCCCCCACAGGCACAGACTCCTCCTCCACAGGCACAGACTCCTCCCCTACAGGCACAGACTCCTCCTCCACAGGCACAGACTACTCCCCCCCAGGCACGGACTCTTCCCCCACAGGCACAGGCTCCTCCTCCACAGGCACAGACTTCTCCTCCAAATGCCTGAGGTCCACTACTTGAGGCTCCTTCACTGCCTGAGGCTCCTCCACCACTGTGTCCGGCTCCTTCTCCACTGTCACATGCTTGTTTGATAGTCTAAATTGCAAGTGCAGAGATTGCTAATCCCCTGGGATTTTCACACGCAATAGTCTTTGTTACACAACATTTTTACTGAATCCAGCAAGGCCTGATGTATATCCCCTTGAACATTACTGCAGAGATCTGGAGCACCTGATTCACATACATTTGTAGGCACTCAACTTGGAAGTGCCCTGGCTCTCCGCAGCCCCATCAGGCTTGCCCAGACCCTGTTCCATCTCTCTGGGAGTCATCATGGGGAGAAAGGGATAGAGTGAAAATACTGTTTGTCATGGTGGGGAGGGATCCATGTCTGTTTCTGCTAGATTTACCAGGGCTTGTAGAGTAAAGGCATATCTAGGAGATGGGGCTGCTGAATTCTCGGAAGCCACTGGCAGTGGCAGTCTAAGTGGGATGGGTTCTGGCACTCAGGTGGCAAACTTTGTGCTGCCAGCAGGGCTTCTTCAGACAGAAGGGGCTTGGATACACACACCCAGCTCTCACATCTCAGCCACCTACATGCAGAGGCAGTACCTCATCCATCTGCAGGTATACATGTACATGCATGTGTGGACAAATCCAGATGGAGATTAGAGTAATTAATGCACATATGAACACATGAAGCTGCTTAGCTGCAACTTTTCAAACTTCTGTCACATGAGGCATTTCCACACAAGTGCTGTCTGCCCTCTTCTGGATACACAAGCTCACAGAGTCCTACTATTGACTAGTGTCTCTGTGATTGACAGGGGAGAGACTGTATGCCCCTCCCACCTTGCATGCATGGGCAATTTAGCTCCCTTGGACTCCTGTCTGCGGATGCCTATAGCATTCAGTCAGGATTTGAACTCGATCTCTGGACGATAGGGCAAGTGATTTTTTTTGTTGCACGACTTGGGAGCATTATTTTATTTTTAATTATAGCACAAAAAGCAAAAAAAAGGGGTAATTTATTTATTTGTTTGTTTAATAGCACTTTATATAGCCAATGATACTATACGGATACATTGCAGGACATAAAGAGCATGTAATATATAATATATAGAGATATGAAAATTAAAACATAGCCTTAACATTCTCTTATGGATTATCACTTAACATCTGCATTCATTATATATAATGCAGGAGTTATCTTGTTTCTAGCACTAAAGTCTAATTAATTTTGCATGTGTGTGTGTGTGTGTGTGTGTGTGTGTTAGAGTGAAACACTTAAATCCTGAGCACTTCACCTGTGTACGAGGACTTTTTCTCCATTAACATGAGCACACAGTGAGCTGATGAGCGCTAACACGGGGGTCAGTGGGTTTCTGAACTCAGACAACAGCTACTGAAATAAAAACACATCCCACACACACACACACCTATACACACACACACACACACTCACACAGAGGGGATGGAAATGGACAGTAATGACTAATCACACTACAGTACATGATCCTAATGAATTTATATTCTGTATCTGTAATAGCTGCGTAGCTGCACAGCAAATATATATACTGAGGATATTTTTAATGCTTACAATCTGAACACAGGTGTCTTTATTTATGACCACGAAATAGTTAGTAGGGGAGAAAGAGATGAGTTACACCCATCCAAAATAGTAATACGCTGCACTGATTGCGAATTAACAATAGAGCCCTAAATATCATGTAGATATTTATTTTTAAAAGATCACATATCATTTCAATGTTGCATCTTATCCTATCCTATCCTATCCTATCCTATCCTATCCTATCTGCTAATACCTTATTGAGGAAGATGAGTGCCCAAATTAAGATTTGGCAAATTAAGTTCAAAACGTCCATCAATATTTACATAGGGAAAGTTCCTCATATTCAGAATCGGGTTCTGCACCTGTTAAAGTGGATTTTCTGAGCTCCATTGATTAAAATCACCTGCATGTAGTTCACGCCTCCCAGGTTGCCACTTGAGTTTAAGCCCGAAAAAAATCAATCGATAAGAAATGTGGACTGAAGAACCAGTGCAGATGGTTTGAAGGATAAGCTGACAGAGCACTCGTGCTACTCTTACAGCTCACTTCATTTTAACGCTATTTGAATTTTATCCATAAGAAATTTTCTCCTTGAAATAAGTGAAGTGAGATATATTAATTACTTAATAGTGTCATGTTTACTTATGTATTCAGTATTGATTTTGAATGACTTTTGAGTGTATTTAGAGCCAAAACATGTGACTGCTCCTGAGCCAATATCACACAATGATACAAAAATGGGTTTAAGTCCAAGGTCGTAATCATGCATAACTGCTACACGCCTCTGTTTTACTCAAACTCCGCCCTGCTTGCCTAACTCTCACGTAACTTTTGTGACATGACACCTTTGTTATGAGCCCAGTGTTACCTGATTGTAAACTTTTAAATAGTGCAAGTATGAAATCATTATTACCCTATGATTATTGTTCAAGGACCTTCCAGACAGTGATTAAGCTTAGCCTATATTTAAAACTATCCTCAGTGCTCATTCCACATGGACAGTCTCATTTGGTCCATAACTGTTATTAATCTTTGTATGAAATGCTTCTCTTAAGAGGCATCAGCTGGACTATCATGGGAGTGGATTAAAGCTCCATCTTTCAGGTCAGTCCACTGAGGGAGAAGAGCTTCCTGCACCAGTGTACTGTTAGTGCAAATTTATACACAGGGAATCATAGAGCCAGCTGACTAGTGATGGTGAAGTAAGAAACCTTTTTAAAAGAACCTTTAAGCATTAAAAATGGATCTAGTTTTTATAATACCTCTACAGCTATAGAGTGCTCCTAATGTTCCTAGGGCTGATAAAAGAAAGACATCTTTTTTAATCCTGTCCAAGAACTATAAGAGGCCTAAAAGAGAATCTTGAGGGACGCTGTATTGCAATCTTTAACACCTCAAAGTATCTCCATTAGGCTTCTGAGATCTTGTGCAATAAGCCACCATCCTCTCGTGCCACCAAATCATTTGTGATTTGTTTCCATTCGGCTACAGGAGCATTAGTGAGGTCAGGTGCTGATGTTGGGATGTTGAGGAGGTCTGGGGTGCAGTCGGTGTTCAGGTTCATCCCAAAGGTGTTCAGTGGGGTTGAGTAAGTTCAGGGCTCTGTNGGCTCTGTGCAGGACACTCGAGTTCTTCCACTCCAACCTTCACACACCATGTCTTCATGAAGCTCGCTTTGTGCACATGGGCATCGTCATGCTGGAGCAGGTTTGGGCCTCTTAGTTCCAGTGAAGGGAAACTGTAATGCTACAGTAAACAAAGATGTTCTATACAACTGTGTGCTTCTAATTTTATGGAAACAGTTTGGAGAAGAACCACATATGGGTGTTTTGATTGTCAAGGGTGCACATACTTTTAGCCATGTAGTGTTCTGTACATAGTCAGCAGATTATGTACACAGATATAGTTAAAGAAATGCAAAAAGTATTTCTGGTTGATACGAGTGTGCTAGTGTAGCTATATTGCATTGTAGCTAATATGCATATTATGCCTCCTAATTTAGCATCATCTGTGGTCTTAATTACTTTTCTCATCAGGGGAATTTAATATCATGAGTACAGCACCTCGATATGACCTTAATATTGTTAATGAGTGTGTGTGTGTGTGTGTGTGAGAGAGAGAGAGAGAGAGAGAGAGAGACTTTGGATTCTGGTCTCAGCTTTACTTAATGAAACTAAATGTTACCGTGTCCTTGACAATAAGCTGAACATAAAAATTGTCATAATTAAAAAGGCAGAGTCAATAAAGCCGAATTTATATCACGCACGCCTTTATATCAGTCAGAGCAAGTCAGACCACATCAGGCAGTCTTTTAAGATCGACTGGCTGAATATGAAGTTCCACAATGACTACAAAGTCGAGCTTATTGTATTAAAATCTCTAAATGCTTTAGCTGGATTATCTTCAGGAAGCGGTATAACCCAGCCCGAGCACTTCACTAGATAACTCAATAGACAGGATGGAAAACCCAGACAGGTTACTTCCTGTTTAAGATTTTACTTAACAGATTGCACTGAGTCGTCCCACAGGGTTCTGGTTTAGGCACTGTGTAGTTCTTGATTCGTATACAGCCTTATGGACAGGTTCTAGGACTAAACATCATGTGTTGTTATAATTACTTATAACTGATGCACTTGGTTTTTCAATGCCCATGCTCATAATGCATTATATACACCGATTTATAAGTGTTCATTAATCCATGGCTTCATGAATGCTGCATAATATATCTCTGATAATTATAATGAGTTTGGACATTATAAGACATATAACTTGAGCAGTGTTTATAAGATATTATATCACCAATACCAAAGGAAACCTGCTCCAGTTTATAAGTGCATTATGTCTATTCATAGACACCCAGACAAGCTCAGTCAGAGGTTATACAGTTTTGTAGAATGATTTCATAATAATTCTCTCTGGTACATTTCATTTGTTAATAAAAAATAAATAAATAAAAAAGAAGTTCTTGGTTATACAAACAGGTTCTGTTTCATTTTGATGTTATAAAGCATTATGAACACAACTTATACCATGTTAACCATTCATAATGCACAATAAAGACAACTATAGCATGTAATGTATTTTTTATAAAAATTCTAACTGTGTATAATACCGTATGAATGCTTTATAACATGATATGAATAGAGAGGGTTAGCGATACTGTATTGAGTAATGAATCTAGTCTTAATATCACATTATTAATGCCTTTATAATGTGTTATATAGCATACATACATACATACAGTGACTTTCAGTGCATGGTATAAGGCTGTATAAATGTTGTAAGCAACTATTAGTTCTGTTTTTTATATTAAATGTGGCTCCTATAGAGTGGAGACGGATTTAATCTGGTTTTATCTTTTCTATATAAAAGCTGAATGAAAAAGTGCTACATAAAGGCAGGATTTCTTGCTCGTGCACCTTCAGGTCACTTCTATGCAATCACAGGTAACCTTTTGCTCACCTCAGTCATCGCCAAACCCTAGGAATGGTTGTTATTTTGTCCCCCTGTTGGTTCCTATGGCAACCCCGACTCCAGTGTGTACAGTCTGGATAAGCCGAGCTGCCCTGCTGTCCATCTGCCTACACACGCTGAAATTTGTTTTGTCACCCCAAGAGATAGAAAACGCTTTGGCAGCGCACCAGACTAATCTTCTGCTTGTTCTTCTAAATTATGCATGTTTTTGATGCATCATGCATGGCCTCTGAAATGCCGGCGAATAAAGGAATATTGTTTTCATGTCTGTGTAAACAGGATGGTGATTTGGCATCATACCGACCGGGCGTGTGTACGGTTTTCAACCCCAGAATCTGGCCGCAGCACAGCGCCGGGCTCGTTAGGTGCTTAAACATGGCGACCTGCTGCTAGTCCTGAGAGTCTTGGCACAATGAATGTGAGCAAATGGCTTTGAGCAGGGGGTGAGATTTATCCACGGCACTACAGTATCTCCCAAGAACACACACACGCTCAGTCACACGCTGGCTAACGAGGGGGAAAGTCCTGAGTGTTGTTTTTTTAACAGCTGGTGTAAACAGCGTGCAGCTCAGAATCTGGTGACGCACTTAACAATCTGGCAAAGTCTCCATTTCTGCTTTCGTTTAGAAGCACAGATTCCTCAAATATTTCTTTTTAAAGATTAATCCATGACCTCTACAATTCAGCAAGGCCATTCTCCATTTCAAACAGAGGAGGAATATTTTAACCAGAGATCACTTCTCAACTGGAAAAATCGGATATATAACTGAGTATATAAGATAAAGTTTATATTTATTAGGATTGATTTTATTATTTTTATACTTATTACTATGTACATGATTTTATTTGTAAAGAAAAATCAGCTCATACTCAAGGTTTCACAATTAAACCTCACTAATGCTCTTGTTGCCAAATGGAAACGAATCACAAATGAGTTAGTGGCAGGAGAGGATCACGGCTTGGTGCACAAGATCTCAGAAGATCTAATGGAGATACTTTATAGTGTAAAAGATTACGATACAATTTCCCCAAGGTTCTCTTTTAGGCCCCTTATAGTTGTTGGACATCTTAGAAAAGAGGAACAATAGGAACAACAGGAACAATAGGAGCACTCTGTAGCACTAGAGATGTTATGAAGTCTAGATGAATGATAATTGTTTGTCTCGTATTATTGAATAATTTTAAAACCATGACTCCCATGCCTGGATACGACCCTGATGATCATAATGAGTGTGTGTGATTGTGGATAGCAGCCTCTGGGAAGTGGTGTTGGACCTTGAAGGTTTTGGGTGAATCTTATTCATTCTTATTATTTTAGCTAGATACGTGACGGGAGATAACGATTTGAGAGAAATGTCAGATCTCAAGCCTGGGTTTATGATCAGTCAGACGAGCTTCAGAGAACAGCACAGAATGTAATTATGAAAGTCTGAACAGTGGGAGGTTCTTAATTATTTGCCGACTTCCAGTCAAACGAGGTGGGTGGTAAGAGATTTGACTCAGACTATAGCATGGTTCAACGTTTTATTTATCATTTGCATAGTATGTAAAGAAAAGGTTAGGCAGAGAAGCAACCAAGAGGGCAGAAGGAACTCTGAAAAAGCGTTACTCTTTCCACCATGAACTTCATTATTTTCCTTATTTTCCGTTTATACGTTCTCGCTCAGATATAACGGCTACGGTTCCACCACCAGCCTCTCTTTTTTCTCTCTCTCTTGAAGTTAATAAGACAACAAACTGCAGCTTGTCATGTTAACAAGAAACCGCAAAGCCTAAACTCCTCTGTCCCGAAGAGTTTCCCTTCTTGGATAGCCTGAACTAGAAGTGGTCTAGAAGTGTCACTGTGCCTCAGAAGTGCCTTTCTGATCTTCTGGAGGCTTCCTAAGCTTTAATCGGATTCACTGCTTTCAGCTGCTATTTTTCCTGCTGCAAAAAAAAAAGAGTGAAAAATGTCTGCACAATGTTTAAAGTCTCCAAACATGAAAAATCACCAATTATCCTCAGGTCAGAAGAGGAGGGGGATTTGTTCAGGAGCCTAATTCCTCAGCTTTCTCTAACGCAGTACATGAAGGCTCACCTTCATTCGCAATTCATCACCTGCTGCGCTCTGGAGTCAGCACCTCACCTCACCTCACCTCACCTCACCATAAGCAGCCAGGCTGCAGGATATATAACACACATTCGAGTGTTTAAAGAGAAGAACACCCAGTCACACAGACCTGGTGTCTGGCTCTTACAGATGATCTACTGTAGCCTTCCACTGCAGTCCTGGGCTGTGAGCAAACCAGATGGAGGAGTGGTAAAGACCCTCCATCCTAAAACTGCACTTAGACACTAATCTACTGACTCCATTACCCTGCTTTCACACCAGCAGGAGACAAGCTGCCTGGGCACTGTTCTGTATTTCCCAGATTCGGTGTTCAGATTAATAGGCAAAATGTACACAAATAAAATAATGCACAGTGAAAATAGCTTGACATTAGCATACATTAGCAAAACAAGCGAACTGTACTAGCGATGTACACTCGCCAGAGGCACCACCGATCTCTGCTACATCCTTCCAAACTTTATTCTTCGTAATGTCTCTATACACATTTAACACGAGGTCTTAAATAACAGGATAAGACGAAATCGTGGCTAGTTTTAACGTGGCTAGTTTTAACAGGTAATCGCTTTTTCTTGTTTTGCCAATTGAACTTAAAAATCCATTAAATCACAGAAACAACATTAAGAAGACATTTAAATTTGAAGGTAAGTAGGCGATTTAAATTATTTGACTGTGCATATGAAGCTTTGTGATAGCTCGGTAGCTAAAACGGTTTAAAAATAGTGCAATCTTTTTTCTTTTTTTCTTTTTAAGCCTTTTCACAGGGCTTAAATGCTGCCGGTGTGTGAGGAGAGAATCTGTGGTGAATATTGAATAAACAGTCATCTTAAATGCTGTAATAAGTCGTTTTTAATGAGCAGTCTCACGATAAATGTTCTCACAATTTCGAGACGCTGTGACATAATTTTGAGTGTTAAAAAAATAAAAAATAGGATGTTTGGAATCAAAGGGTGTAAACGGGCTTCTGCAAATTTAATACCTGCCCTTCAGCCATATTAAATTATACACAAAATCGTTAAGTACACTGTATGTGTTCTGTTTGCGTTGACTCTGCCGTCTGTTTTACACATTTAGCTAGAATGACTCCAAACTGCACATTCATTAGGGCAAACAAGCAAACCGGACATGATATTTTTCTTTTTTGAAGTATTTTTTGATATTTATAAATCTGCTTAATAATTTAATTAGAGAAATTGCGTGTAAGCCCTCAGAAAAACATATGAGTTAATCTAAGAGAGAAATGTTTCAGCCCAGCTGAGGAGAAAACGAGCTCCGTAAGCCAGACATGATGTTCCCGTTATTTCCTTTCATTCCAATTGCACAAATGTCATCAGAAGCAGGAAGCGTATAAAATAGGTGTATTTTCAGGTCGTATGGGGAACTGCAGATGATTGCATGTGCAGGTTTGACAAATGGGCTTTGTGTGAGAGCTGCAATAATCAAGAGTGCACATGGTGTTTTGCATGAGAGAAAGTTCGGGTGAAATGTGAAAAACTTTGGCATTTCAACTATTGTGTTTCTGCTCGAGGTGAAATTATGTAGGATATTTATCATCAGAGAAAAACCCATTTGCACTAAATGTCAGAAATTGGGAAAATTCACATGATGGGTGGATTCAGGTTACATTTCAGCGTTATGGAGGCCACGTTCAGGAACAGGGGGTTGTTTAGAGGGTCTGCCCTTGAGGCAATAAGGTCTGCCCCATCACCCCCCCCTGGGCCCACCAAGAAAAAGTTTAACTTTATTTAATACTGAACAATACTGAATAACAGTAACGTTTTACTTGAACCACGTGTCATTAGACTGAAATAACTACATCATAAATGCAACTTGGAAGATGTTCTATGCTGCCCTGGCTTTCTATGGCAGTAGCTGCCATAGTGTTTGATTCTGATTATTACTGATTATGATTTGATTATTACTGATTATGTCACATGCTAGCATTATTATTTTCCAGACTATTTTCCAAACTAGCTTCAATTACTTATGTCCAGACTGTTTATTTAATCCCCACATGATCCATATCCTGAAAATGATGACTTTTTGTGAGTAATAGGCAACGTAATGAAGGGTATGTTGCATATGAGAGTCTACAAATTACAATTCCAGTTTAAATGCCTACATTTTTTTTTGCTTTTAAAGTAAATGAAAATAAATTAGTCAGTGCAATAAATGGTGAAATAATAAATCTGTGTATCATATTAAATCTTTCAGACACTTAACATGGAGTGCATAACTAGATATGTGCAGGAGCAAGGGCTTTAACTGTCATATGGGTGGGAGTGGGAAGTCAGATCTGAAGTTTGCAGAACATAGAAAGACCATGTTTAGCCGTGGCAGGGTGTGGGATTGGTCAGAATTCCTTTGAGAGTGGGCGGGATTGGTTAGGATTTCTTTGGGAGCAGTTGGGACTGATCAAAAGTTCTTTGGGAGGGGACAGAATTGGTCAGAATTCCTTTGAGAGTGGGCAGGATTGGTTAGGATTCCTTTGGGAGTGGGCAGGATTGGTTAGGATTCCTTTGGGAGTGGGCAGGATTGGTTAGGATTCCTTCAGGAGCAGGTGAGATTGGTCCAAATTCCTTTGGGAGCAGGGATATTGGAGAAAATTCTATTGGGAGTGTGTGGGATTGGTTATGATTCCTTTGAGAGTGAGTGGGATTGGTTAGGATTCCTTTGGGAGCAGTTGGGACTGATCAAAAGTTCTTTGGGAGGGGACAGGATTGGTTAGGATTCCTTTGGGAGTGGGCAGGATTGGTTAGGATTCCTTTGGGAGTGGGCAGGATTGGTTAGGATTCCTTCAGGAGCAGGTGAGATTGGTCCAAATTCCTTTGTGAGCAGGGAGATTGGAGAAAATTCTGTTGGGAGTGTGTGGGATTGGTTAGGATTCCTTTGGGAACAGGTAGGTTTGGTCAGAATTCCATCAGAAGCAAGTGGGATTTGTAGGAGTCCTTTGGCACACCTGACCAGGTCGTATTGGTCAAAATTCCTTTGGGAGTCGGTTGGATTGGTCAAATTTCCTTTGGGTACAGGCATGATTCAAAATTCAAAGGAGAATAATGCATTTATTTGTCACATATACATTAAAGTACAATGAAATTTGTTTCTATGCATATCCAAGCTTGTTAGGAAGTTTTGGTCAGAGTGCAGGGTTAGCCATGGTACAGGAGCCTAGAGCAGAAAGGGTCTTACATTGCAAGGGGTAGTTTGGCAGTGCTAGGGGCTCTCAACCTTCTCAGTAGTAACCCCTAACCTTAAACACTGAGACACGCTGCCCCTTTCTTTTGGAGTGGGTGTAATTGGTGTAACAGACGTGTCTATAACCAACTAGGTTAATAGTTTGTCTACGTTTAGTAAGAAATTAAATGTATCATGTAAATATTCTGAATTTCACCTGGATTCATTATTAAATCCTACTCATGGCTTTTAAGTCAGATAACAAATGGTGATCTCTTGATCTGGCCTGGCCTCCCGCCTCCTGGGTCACCCCTGACATCCCTGTTTGTGGTTTTTGCATGGCTAATTGCCTTCTGTGCTGAGACGGCATGTAGTCGCCAACAGAACACCTGCTTCGGGGATCTGTTTGTTCTCGTCCCTTGTTACTCACCCCCCCCCCCGGTACTACGGACAACTCTGTCACAACAAAAGGACGACATGTTGGGGTTTAATGAGACAAAATGAACGGCAGGGGCGGGGCTGATATTCTTGCATGAGAAGTTTTTTGAGGTTGGAGTCATCAGGGACTTCAGAAAGGACTAATGAGGAGGGATTTTTTTTGCAGTGGGCTCGTTTTAGCTGGCGTGAAATCCATCATGTCCCTGGATCTAATTATGCATGTATAATTGCTTTGTGCTTGCTGCTTTATTCGGTTTAATGAGAGAAAATAGATGCACTTAAAGTGGTACAAAGTACACAGAGGTTTTGGGTTGGAGAGCCAGCTCCTGTAAAAACAAGATGATTAAAGCACAGGAGGGTGTTCAGACGATCACGACTGGCAGTACAACAGCTCCTTCTCATCCAACACCAATCATCAGGAAGACCTTATAGGAGTTAAAGTGCATTGCACAAATTGCGCAATTAAAAGAGGGCCTTTAATGTTGTCCCAAACTGAACCTAGTCAATATTCCTCCACTTGTGTTGAAAAAAATCAATTATCCACTTGTATACAATATATGCAGCCATCTTTGAGATACACTTTAGAGAAGAAAATTATTTTTTAAAAAACATGTTGTGTTTCTGAAACGCTGCAAATAATTTTGCTGACCGTGAACGCAAGCATCGATACGTATACACCAGATACAGTAGTAAGCCTTTATTTCCATCTGTTTGTGTACTTTAATAATTTATCATGAATGGCTTAATTAGATGGTATGTTGTGCTATGAACACTCCATTAATTAAACTTGCTTTTTTATTTTTTTTTATCTATTTACTACAGAACGTAAGGTTTACTACATTTGAAATTTGATTAACATTCACTGTAACTGTTATAAAGTTTCATAGTGAGTTTTAAGTATATAGCATATATGTATAGGATATAGGATATATGTAACCGTTTATTATCACAGACAAAAATAAATAAATAAATAAATAAATAAATAATCCTCGACTGTGTAACTGTATAAAGTGTAATGCTCATAACATGTTATAATGCAGTCATAAGGAATTATACAAGATTGTTATAACTATGCATGAAAAGGCACTGCTTGTTTAACGAATGCAAGTAGTGCCTCTAACATTATATCTCCATTATATCGTATCTGCAAAGCGGGTCTTGGTGATATGTTCCATAATGCATGATGAAGATAGCTA
>CM074963.1:16453927-16469325 GCA_037577455.1 Pangasius macronema | reverse complement strand
AGAAGATAGGGATAGGTGGAGAGTGATGATTCGCTGTGGAGACCCCTGAAGGGAAAAGCCGGAAGAAGAAGAAGAAGCTAAGAGATCAGGTTTTGCGGTGACCCTGTGTGTAGGAATTGAGAGTTGTGTGTAAAGTTCTGATCTGTATCAGGAGTGAAAGCACATGAATAGTGTTTTATAGTTTTGGGAAACGTGTCGTTCTTTTGAGAACAGAACTGAAGCTTTGGATTTCTTCTCCATTGGTTTAGTTTCTCTGTGTGTGCAATTGAGAGAAACGGTAATAACAGCCTATAAAATATCTCGGAACATACAGAGAGAGTCTGTTATTTATGATTTATGATTAGTATTTTAATGCTTTAGAAACCAACATCGGCACTTTACAGTGGATCCTAACAGACACAGGAAGTGTTCGTAAAGATGGCAAGAGCCTGTGAGATGTGTTCGTGTTTATATTCCATCCTGTAATGCTATCAGTGAATACTAATGTCACAGGAAATAAACATAATGCTACATTAATCAGGACACACACACACACACACACACCTCTGTGGAATTAGCACACTATCTGATAAAGATCTTCACAAAATCATGTTTTAATTGAATTAAACTCCTGTACCTTCTTCACCTCTTCACCCTGTAATCTTACTGTTCCACTTCCTTCCCTTTCATTCACAAGCACATGGTGTTTAAATGAATAATAAATAATAAATAACTGATTTTCCACCAAACCATTTTATTTTTCTATAAAATTGTTTCTTGACTGGATTCACAGTGACATAAATATTTGTATTCTAGCATTAACCAAAGAACAGATTTATGAAGCCTTGTGGTGGTGGTGTTCAGTTTTGTTTTTTATTTAAAAAAGAAAGAAAACTATTCTGTTCAACTGCAGAGTCTCGCTTTATGAAGACAGTTAAATTTAAACCCTAAATTTACTCATAAGACGGGACGAAGGATGACTTTTGCCTGTTTAATTCAGATCATGTTGGTGTTCCTTCTATCTCTGTTTCAGTAAACTCATTTTCATCTCATAAATGAGGAAACACATTTTACACAGCAGTTTGGAGAGTGTCTTTTTCCCATAAATACAACAGTAACATGATGAGACGCACACACACACACGCACACACACACGCACACGCACACACACACACACACACACACACGCACACACACACACGCACACGCACACACACACACACACACACACACAGAGAGAGAGAGAGATAGAAAGTGTCTCACCTCTCACCTCTAAATATAACAGCAGGATGGAAGAAAAAAGTTTAATTCTGACAAATGAATCATTTATTTCCACAAGTGACTCTGACAAATGAATCATTTATTTCCACAAGTGATTCTGATAAATGAATCATTTATTTCCACATGTGATTCTGACAAATGAATCATTTATTTCCACAAGTGATTCTGACAAATGAATCATTTATTTCCACAAGTGATTCTGATAAATGAATCATTTATTTCCACATGTGATTCTGACAAATGAATCATTTATTTCCACAAGTGATTCTGATAAATGAATCATTTATTTCCACAAGTGACTCTGACAAATGAATCGTTTATTTCCACATGTGATTCTGACAAATGAATCATTTATTTTCACAAGTGATTCTTGCAAATGAATCATTTATTTTCACATGTGATTCTGATAAATGGGAATTTGTGAGAATAAGATTAAAGGGAATCTTAAATAGGTTAAATATGAAGTCATATGACATCAAATAACATTATATAAACTCAAAACGACATTATTAAATTAAAAATAGATATAAAGTCAAATGATATATTGCAATTGCAAGTGATAAAGTCTGGATAATTAGATGACAAAATGATGACATAATGTCTTGAAGTAATGACATATTAAATTTAAATAATGACATTTATCCACAGCTTCCTATCTATCTATCTATCTATCTATCTATCTATCTATCTATCTATCTATCTATCTATCTATCTGTTCTGGGCTTGCAAACAAAACAACAAGACAAACAATGAAAACTGAGGCCAGTGTACAGTTGCACAATGTTTCCACTCATACAGAAGTAGAAAGTGCTGTTAGCTGAGTGTCCATGAGGGGGCAGTAGAGCATCTACAATCTCTGTGGACTCGAATACAAGAGCGAGGTGACCTTTAATGAAAATGGGGAACTGCAAGTGAATTACTGGCAGGTTTTAAGTTAATTAACGGTATTAAAAACAGTCATAGATAAGCAAGCGAGATAGTGAAGTGGGTCTCCTAAATGCGTTTGGGATAAACATCTCCCTTGCTTGTGTTTTATCCACTATATCACCACACCTTCGTCTGTTTTCTGCAGGCTTGAAGATCTAGAAATGTTGCAGCCATTATTCAGCCTCGCAGCTCTTCTCCTCTCTTCTCTTCTCCTCTCTTCTCCTCTCTTCTTCTCTCCTTTCTTCTCTGAATAATCAGAATTATAATTCATAATGTGGCATCGCAAGAAGAAACCAAAGGAAGGTGTTTAATGACAGACAGAGACGTAAGTGTCTGGTCTTTGGGAGATTGCGTGGAGCTTCCCGGAGAACGCAGGAGAGGGGGATTAAGTGGGAGGATTGAGACGGTTCCCACGGCAACGTGCGCTCGGCCGACACCCCCACCACCACCCCACCCCCCCCCATCCCCAAAGATGATGCTCGAGCAATCACTTATCTATAAAGAGTGTGAGCTGATAGAGGAGGAGTGGAGGACACCGGGGAGCAAACAATCACAATTGAATTTAGACAAGCTGGAAGTACAGTGTGTGTGTGTGTGTGTGTGTGTGTGTGTGTGTGTGTGTGTTCCCTTGATTCTCTTGATCTGGTCTGTTATGTACAGATTATGTCTGCAGCTCCGCAAGTCTGATCTCAGGTGCCTCCCGGACTCGAGCACATTCATGTCTCAGTCTTAATCCAAAAATAGTTTTAATGACCATTTTATTAAAAATGAAGAAATTTCCATTGGAAACAATAAGAAAAAAAATAGATAGTTATGGTTTCTGATCTTGGTCTCATAGTCTTTAGTCTTAGTCTTGACTGGTAAAAGTCTCAGTCTGGACTCGGTCTCAGTTGATACGGGTGTTTGTCCTGACTGGCAGAAGAAGTCTCCATCTTGTATCTGTCTTAGTCTTAGTCTTGACTAATGAAAGTCTTGGTCGTGCACTCTTTAATCTCTGTCTCGTCTTAGTCCCGGTTGATATGAGTCTTGTCTTGGTCACGAATGATAAAGGTCTCGGTCTTGTCTTGGTTTCTGTTTCGGTCTTGGTTTTGTCTTGGTCCTGAATAATAAAAGTTTTGGTCTCACACTCTTTGACCTCTGTCTTGTCTAGGAGTCAGTTGATGAGAGTCTTATCTTGGCTATGAGTGGTAAAGGACTCAGTCTTGTCTTGGTCCTATCTTAGTCCTGACTGTTAAAAAGTCTTGGTCTTGTCTTTGTCCTGATCAGTACAAGTCTTGGTCTTGATCTAGTATCTGCTGATATGGATCTTGGACTTGTCTTGGTCTTGGTGACATTTATTATTCTTGGGGACGTGGTCCTGACTGGTAAAAGTCTTGGTCTTGTCTTGGTCTTAATTGTTCTGGGTCTTGGCCTTGTCTTTGTCCTGATTAGTAAAAGTATCAGTCTTGTCTTTGTCTTGTACATTTTTTAATATCAGGCTTCATTGCACATTGACTTGGTCTCATTTTATTAGTCAGGACCAGGACAAGGCTCATACTTGGTCCTGAATAATAAAACACTTGGTCTTTGTCTCATGCGCTTTAGTCTTAATCTTGACTTTAAGGGTTCGGGTAAAAATATGGGTCTTCGGTCTTGTCTTGGTCTTGATTTGTAAAAGTCTTGGTCTTGGTGTCAGTTGATATGCAGCTTGGTCTTACCATGTTTTCAGCTGGTCTTGACCAGCTTTCTTTTTTTTTTTTTTTTTATTTTGAAGTGTTTGTTCGCGCTGCGGTCAGACTTGTGGTCACTTTATGGTCTTGTGATGCATCTGTTTTCTGAACATTTCCGTATGAAGGTGCAACGCTCTTTCCATCATGTCGTTTGCTGTGGAAACCCTACACCATCATCCCTCTATGGAACAATCAAATTTATTGTTTGGGGTAGACACATACTACATAACATACTGAACTGCATACAGTGACCAAAAAAGTCTCACACACACACACACACACATGCAGAAAGCCTTCATTGTCCAGGTCATGGTTTTAAAATGCCCTTGTCGAATATCCGCACGACGTTACACAACTTTTGGGCCGGCTATAACTGTGACCATCCTGTTTGTCGATGAGAGAACATGTGGATTGACATTCGCAAAGAGGCCACGCCCTCCAGGTCTGTCTCACCCCATACTCACGAGCCCATTCTCCCACCCACCTTCTTGAAGACCTCTGCATTTCCTGTTAGTCACAATAATGGAGGAACAACGAGCTGGGCTTCCTGTTTCTCAGGCTGGGCGAGGAAGGAACCGGCCGTCTGGTCACACGGTGCTCACTTCTTCCTCTCTACTGCTCTCTCTCTCTCTCTCTCTCTCTCTCTCTCTCTCTCTCTCTCTCTCTAGTGGGATTTCCATCCACCTGTTTATACACCACTGTTCCTAAGAAAACTCAAGACTAGAAATATGAAAGAACAGCTACATGTTGCAAAGGAATGTTTACACTTGATTGAGGTGGAAATATTTCCAGTAAATTCTCAGGAAGAAATCTGAACAATGTAGAAGTTTGGATGTAAATATACCATATATTTAGTTCGCCAAAGATCCCGGCCGTGGCTTCACACACCAGGAGCAGGGTGAATGTTCCCACCATCATGTGCCCACTCTGAGCTTGTTTTTGAGCCGTTCAAAGAGCGGCTAAATTTACGACGGATGTTTGTGTCTTACTTCCGATGTTTTTCAGGAAGAGACAGGACACACAGTAGGTGATTCTGACAGTTCAAAACAGGTAAAGAGAAGCCTCAGAATGCCGGCAGGATGCGGCGCTTGCTAACACGTTACTCAACACTCGACATTTGCATCGCACTGATATTTGCAGCACTCTTTTAGGATTATTTCTCATCACGCTGTACGAGATCTCAATCAAATCTCGTCCGAATTTTATAACAGTGTATGACAACGTGTGTTCTCCATGTCGATGAAAATACTCTAACGTTAGACCGGCGATTAAAGAAAAATTATCCACAATTCCGATTTTTTCTGTCCATTGGCATGTTTTGTTTCTGGCATCGCTGCTAACGTGTTGGTAGCTGAAGGATGAGTTTGGCGTCATCCTATTGGTGGACTTTAAACCAAAATCTCCCAGTGACAGAACGTTCTTTGGTTCTTTCGCATTCGAAGACGTCTGATCTCACCTCATGACCAAATCCATACAGCGTAAACCTGACTCGAGCCTTTTTCGTAATTTGTGTATGATCGGCTCCAACATCACCAGGATACTTGGATATTTATTAAATTCATTAATTAAATAGTATCTGTATTTTCACCATTAGTCTGTTTCCCACTTTCGTTTTTTTTGCCCGTCGTGATGAATCCGCTCCGTAGCTACAGCTAGGTGTCACTCAGACGCACCTCGGTGTGAGCATCAGAATTCCCAGCAGTCTTTGAGACGGAGGAATCTCACTCGAGCGAGACACCGTTACTCGCCGTTAATGAAT
The DNA here is from genome assembly GCA_037577455.1 of Pangasius macronema. NCBI lineage: Eukaryota > Metazoa > Chordata > Actinopteri > Siluriformes > Pangasiidae > Pangasius > Pangasius macronema. The sequence goes on along the minus strand of CM074963.1, from coordinate 16,463,670 downwards.
AATTCACCCCGTCGGACTTGTTTATGCCATGCCATCAGCGTGCGACCTCCAAAACAAATGCTGCGATATGGCTGCCGTTTTGCCGCAATCAATCCCTTGGAGGCCCGGGGCCCTGTGGGAAGCCTGGCTTTACACTTTATGTCCCAACAATAGCAGTGTTTAATACGAGCCAGGGGTTTCTAGGCAACCATCAAACTTAGCGGACCAGCGTCAGATTTCGGGTTGTTTCATAATTAATCGGGGCGTTATGAATAATGAACTGCGGGGAGAAGGGCTAATTTACAGTGTTGTGTGTGTATGTGTGTGTGTATGTGTGTGTGTGTGTGTGTATGTAATCCTCAAGGCCTGTGCCTACTTATAGCTCCATTCAGAGCTTCCCGAGCATCCAGAGCTTTCGTCCACCCCCATACGAGGCGAAGAATTTATTCTAGAGCCATCATCTTGCTTCACACTGAAGCTATCGTTATAGTGATTGGCTAGAGCCATGAAGAGAGGAAGGGATTTTTTTTCCAGCAGCATCATTACCTCCAGTACCTCTCAGCTCCGTAGCTCTCGCCCACCCACACACTGCCCACTCCACAGCTCCACCTGAAGAGCCTGAAAAGCGCTTCCCACAGCCAAGCGCTCACTCAGCCACACACACACACACACACACACACACACACACAGAGACAGAGAGAGAGAGAGAGAGAGAGAGAGAGAGAGAGAGAGAGAGAGAGAGCTCTGGTCCTGCTGATGATCATTAGCTGACGATGTGTCATTTGGGAGCTCCAGGAAGAAGAACTTTTTTCAGAATTCTGGTGAAGCAGGTCTCCCTTGTGTGTGTGTGTGTGTGTGTGTGTGTGTGTGTGTGTGTGTGTGTGTGTGTGTGTGTGGGGGCCATATGATGCTCGTAATACAAACACAGACGAGATTCGCTCATTTGGCATGCTCTAATTGTTGTGAACTTCATAAAGCATCCAGCAGAGGTCAGCACATGTTGCAGGGTCTCACACTCAGGGAACGATCAGTGTAGATCAGAGATATTCCAATAAAACTGGTCCATTTCTTTAAAATCCGTTGACTGACTGGCAATAAGTTACTTTTTAATGTGTAAACCATTAATGTTAAGTTTATAGCTATATAATAGTCTTCATGTTACCACTTTTGGCTCCAGCAGGAGTTCCCAAACTAGGGCTCGCAACCCCATGTGGGGGAATATTACGAATGACACGCTATGAATCTCCGTCTACCTCTGCTAGTTCCTCAGTAACATCTGGTGACCTTGTCTCCAACCAAACCAACAACCAAAGTCAAGACGAGGAATGCAAAAATATGCCGAAACACTTCTTCAGTACGAGGTTGGAGGTCACAGGAATTTCACAATGTGCATCTGAAGTTGCTCGCTCAGAACCATGGACATGAGAATCTGCTGATCAGACCAGAAGATAGAAGATACAAAGGATCAGTCTATTAAACTATTTCTTTTTTTTCAACGAGCTTCCTTCAGGAAACTAGAGTCGCTAAACTACAAGCTATTAGCTTCCATCCTCTGAATCGTTTTTTTTTTTTGCATACATTAGCTTTTCATTAATTCATTCATCTTCAGTAAGCTCTTCATCCTGGTCAAGGTCACGGTGGACCTCAAGAACACTGGACATGAGATGGGAATACATCACAGAGCACCACACACACACACACACACACACACACACTCATTTACACCTAGGGGCAATTTAGAATCACCAGTCCACCTGCTGGCATGTTTTTAGGAGGTCGGAGGAAACCAGAACCCCAAGTAGCCACGGGAATAATCACGCACTTGAGGCCATGCTTGACCCCAGGAGATCTTATGATCTTATGACCCCGTTCTCATGTACATGATTACTCTGCCCTTTTGAAGCGGTGGGAATTTTTCCAGTAGGTCACACTTGTTTGATATTTCTCTACGTATATTTCCTATTTATATTTATGTATTTACGAGAACAGACCACGCCCTCAAAACGAAGGTTGATTGTTGAACTCGAGCTTGAGTTCTGTGAGGCTTCTGATTTGTGTTAGATAACCACGCCCCCACTGAAGGTAGCCCCGCCCCACTAAAAGTAGCCACGCCCCCACTGAAGGTAGCCATCGCCACGTGGAGCTCCATCAAGCTTCAGGCGTGGTCTTTCTCTCAAACTTCTGTTTCTTAACTACTATTTCATAAAACCACAAAAATTATTGTCTTTTTATTTTTTATTTTTTAAATGGCAACATTGAAAAAGCAAGCAACAACCATCTGGGCGTTTAGTATACAGTGTGTGCAAATTTACGCTTTCTTTGCAAATTTTTTAGAAATTGATTTTTGTTTTGTTTATTTCACTTTTGTTGCTGGTTTTTTTTTTTGGATGTTGTGACAAAGTTAATCTATTTGCACGTTTGTTGGTACAAAGTTATGTTTTTGCATTTGCATTGGGACAGAGTTAAAAAATTTGCACATTTGTTGCTACAAAGTTTAATTTTTTTGTAGTTTTGTTGCTACAAATATAAATTGTTTGTAATTTTGTTGCTCTAAAGATAATTTCTTGCACTTTTGTTGCTACAAAGTTAAATTTTTTTGTACTTTTGTTGCTACAAAGATCTTTTTTTGTACTTTTTTTGTTACAAAATTTAATTTATTTGCACTTTTGTTGCTACAAACTTATTGCACTTTTGCAACAGCACAATCTTTGGATTCTTCGGTTTGCCCCTTAAAGTTTCTGTGAAAGTTCGATCATCTTTACTTACTGCAAACTGTTTTCTGCATTTCCTCCTGAGATTAATGATTCCATTTTTTTCTCTATTTTTCTTGCACATATCAGATCCTACTGCTTAAAAAAAGAAAACGGTTCCATCTGGCACTTTTTTCAGTTTGTTCTTTAGAGGTTCTTCCCTGTTTGTTGGTGCAGTTAATATATATATATATATAAATATAGATACTTTCTGCAGTGATAGATATGGCATTTGAAAAGCAGAATATTTAGCATTTTTTAATATTATATTATTGGAATCGAGCTGCCTTTGTCAGACCTGGCAACTTTGCTGATGAAGCACATTGTGGGTGAGGAGAGAGAGAGAGAGAGAGAGAGAGAGAGAGAGAGAGAGAGAGAGAGAGAGAGAGCATTTCTTTGGCAGAGTGCTGAATTTCTCGGTTCATTTCCGAGCTGCGAATCCTGCGAGACTCAGATGGAGATGAAGAGCTGCACTGGTGGCCCGCTTGCACGTTCCAGGGAGGTAGTTAAAAAAAAAAATAAAATAAATAAACCAAGAGCAAGAGAAAGACACACTGGCAGAAAGAGAACGAGACAAAGGAGGAGAAGTGAAATGGAGAAAGCGAAACAGAAGGCACGACACAACGAGTGCCAAAGGTCGTCAGAGACGCGAATGGAAAGAAAAACAGTGACCGAGTTTTCCATAGAATTTTCCAGACTGACAGCTTTCCCCTCCCCCAGCACTCAGCCGCGTGGTTTAGGTGTCCACAGTGGACGCGAGAGGACACGCCGGTCTCCGTCCGAGCAGCCGCAAGCAGATTGGGTGTCCGCTGGCCATCAGGACGCTCAGTGTTTGGGGATATATGAGCCTGCTGGCGGCAGGGCTTGGGGGAACGAGGCTTGGGTTCCATGTTCCTAAGCTTAAGAGACATGAGTCGGCGAGGCCGTGAGTGCCGAGACGCCCTGAAGTGATAGCGGGGTTAAGTCACGTCACTTGTTATTATCACGAACGAGGTTAAAATATCGCACCTCAAGCACTGAGCTGCAACATACAATACAATACACACACACACTCAGAATAATAAAACCTGTATATAGTCAGAGGGAATTCTGTTTATTATTTTGGCTTCTGAAGCTTTAACCACTTTGGAAAAAAAAAAAAAAAAGAGAGAGAGATAATAAAATACGACACAAAAGCAATCTTGGTCTTGCCATGCACACCTGTATTCCTTTGTAACATCAGAACCATCAGAACTTCTACTCAGGAAAAAGGTGCCATCTGGCATTGTACAGAGTTCTTCAGGTTGCCCCTTGTAGGTTCTCCATACAACCATAAAACAGAACCAGGCATCACCCTTAAATGTCTTCTGTCTTTATTCAAGATCCTGCCATTTTTCTCCATTTTTTGTTACTTAATTAAACATATTTTAAACATAAATCATTCAGAATGTTCCATCGAACACTCTTGTGCGAAAGGGTTCTCCAAGTTGCCCCTTAAAGGTTCTATGAAGGTTCTATCATCTTTACTAACTGCAATCTGCTACACATAATATCAGACCCTCTAATCTTTCCCTTGAGAAAAGTTCCACCTGGCACCCTGAAGGGTTCTTCGGTTCGTTCCTTAGTGGTCTTACGCAGAACCGAACACTAATACTCATTTCAAAGCTCTTTCCATCGTTCCTCAAGATCCTACAGCTTTTCTCTCTATTTCTGCTACACATGATAAGAAATCCTTTAAATCCTTTCTACTTATAAAAAGGTTCCACCTGAGACTTTTTTAGGGTTCCTCCTTAATGGTTCTATGAAGAACCCTACAACACCAACACCTACTGCCGACAGTTTTCTACCTTTTGCACAGAGGCCAGTTAAGGACACAGCAGATTAATCAGAGCGTTACATCTGAAAAAAAAAAAAAAGTTCTTTCCTTTCTGTCTTATTTCAGTCGGTATTTTCTATCCACTGATTTTTGGATGGTTTAAAAGCAAGTGCTTTTGTTTAAAGTGCTTGAGGTCTGGGAACTTGTGGAAAACCTTGTCTCAGACGCTTATACTCCAGAAAAATCTGGCAACGTCGGGGACTTGGATCTACACACAGGTGATTGACGTGAGAAAGTGCGTAACCTGATTCTGAATACGAGGAACTTTCCTTGCATAAATATTGATGTAGCTTTGGAATTCAAGTCGCTGACTCTGAGTGCAGCCGTACAGGTGTACAAGCCTTAAAGTAGGTGTGTTTAGCTCCGCCCCTTTTCTTAGAACGTGAACAGAGAGATTGATCACTGATTATACACCGAACAGTGGAAAAGACAGCTGCAGGAAATAGATGTAGGATTTTATAGAATGCTGTTTTTTGGGGTTTTTTACACTGTAGCTGGCGTTGGAGTTGATGAAAGGGTGTTTTGGGGGAAGGGGCTTGGGGCTGCCTGCACTCTGGTGGTCCAGCTTGATCTGGATCTCTGGATAATGTGTGTGTCACCAGGGACTGGACCACGCACTCTTCTGGTGTAGCCTCCACTTCTCGCCAATCTTGTTTTTCTCTTTTATTCTGCAGCGAGCGGGTCTGCTTTCCAACGAATGGCAAGGAGGTGGAAAAGGAGGGGGGGATGGAGGCGTGAGTGTGTGTGTGTGTGTGCGTGTGTGTGTGCATGTGTGTGTGTTTCAGGGGGAAAAGGAGGGGGGGTTAAACAGGGAGGCAGTTTAATGACCCTGACATCCCGCATCCTCCATCTGCTTTCATAACCTATTAATTAGAGCGCTGCTATCTGAGGGGTGCAGACCAGCCTGTGTCTCTCTTTCTCTCCCTCTCTCTCTCTCTCTCTCTCTCTCTCTTTCTTCCTTCGTTTATCCATCCCCCACTTCTTGCTCTTTTCCAAATCTGCACATTTCCCATTTTGTAATTACCTTCATCACCCTCTTGTTCTATTTCCAAGTTCATTCTTCCTTCATTAATCCTTCATATTTACCAGCTACCAGTTTTCTTTCTTTCGCTCTCTGTTTTTTTTCTCTTTCACTCATCTATCTAATGCTATATTCACTCAATTTCTTAACAAGGTGACTGTTTCACCAAGCATCAAGTCCTGAAAGTGGTGTGTTTGGGTGGGTATGTAGAGGAGGGTGAGGTGTTCATGTTCATGTTTCTTTCCACATGGCCTCTACCAGAATACAGTCTGGCCATCAGACTTGTCGTCCCCTGATTACGCCTCTGATTGGGGGCTAGATAATGATGGCCACTTGAGCAGATATGGAGTTCTAACCCCCCCAGATCCACCATGGAGAAGATTAGCTTCTTCTGTTGGCTAATCAGAGCTCTTGTTTCCACTGAGGCCACCATGGTGATGTATTCCTGAGGGTACAAGGACATGGCCTGTATCTTATCACAGATAGAGAGAGATTAAAAGAGACCAACTTAAGGTGCTAAGTATAGCAGGCAAGGCAGATGGAATGATCCGTTTGTTCATTTGGTGGTAAATATGTAATACACAGCTTGTCTGATGATAAAATGTTAAGTCCCAGATTTGAGCACAAAACTTTCAACTTTGATTAACTTTTTTGCATAAAGAAACATCACAATCGCAGCCTTTCTTATTACAGTATATTAGATCCATAATAGCCTAAGCACTAATATTAGCATTGTGCAAGCACAACACATTATATAATACATATAAAGTACTTCTCAGCTCGGCTAAATTAAGCCACTATAATCCAGTCAGGTTGCTGGATGAGAGAGAATAACTTCTGACTTTTTGTTGCTTTTATTTCTTTCGTATGTTTCAATGATTATGCTTAGCAGGCTAGCTAGTATGCTAGGAATCAACTCAGACACGCTAGCAAGCAAGGTGGCTTGCAAACGTTCATGAATAATCCATGGAGTAAAATATATATTAGTTTGTACATTTGTACTGAATGACTCATTATACTATTTAATCCATTTAGTGTTACGTTTAATGTTGTGGAACATTCACAAAACAAGCTAGTTCCTGTTGTCACTTACGTTATGTTACGTAGCAGCTATAAACAGTCGTTCCCTCACCAGACTCTCTTTTTTTCCCTCTCTCTTGAAGTTAATTAAACACAAAAAACAACCCAGCTAGTAAACTCCTCTTTCCTGAAGATGTCGGTAAACTTATTAAACGAACTGGAGACTCCTTCCATAAAATGTTAAATCACCCACAGTTTAAGTCCCAGTGAAGGAGCTGTTACTATAGAAACGATCTCGTATTAGAACGAGTAATTAAGTGCATTAATATGATTGGACCTACAGCTGCACGACTGTCAGAGCTGCTGTTAAAGAAAATTAATCAACACCTTGTGACCAGTCCGAATCTAGAATTCGACAGCTCCGTACCTCGACAGTCATTAAAGCAGTAACTGGGTGTCAGAGCTCCGTGGTCTTCCTGCTGATGTGTGAATTTTCTCCTCTCATCCTTGTTAAGGTTGGTGAAATGGGAGGAGTAGGTGAGCGACAGGGATAAGGGAGGGAACGCATGTGAGTCGGGCTTTTCTGGGATGGAGTGATGGAGGATGTGGCTGAATAAATAGAGTGATGTGGGTGAGGGCGGTGCAGGAGTGAATGAGAGCTGGGAGAGGGTGAAGAGGGACTGACTTTAACACACGGCCATCATAAAGACCACAGCTTCCCTTGGGGGGGGGTATTTGACCCGGGGAAACTCGCGGCCCTCGGTACATGCCATGGGAAGTGGCCTCGCCGTCATTTAGATAAAACCCACACAAACACACTGAAAAGAAACTCGCTGTTTCTCCACTTTCTCCAGGATCAGTACGATACTAGTCAGAGCTTTCATTACGTTTTCTCTTTCTGTATTCAGAGTTAGTACGGAAATACTGAGGACCTCAGACATAACTATAGGCTTGAGCGCTATTCAAGTTATGTGAGGTATGCACATTGGGCAGAGTTTAACAGAGTGAAACTGAGGCATGTCTCGTAAAAATCCCTATTTCAAAAACCCCATCTTGAAGGTTTCTACATCAGAAAAGATCTCAGGAAATGAGCTTAAGCTGGTGCGTAACCCGGCTCTGAATACGAGAAACTTTCCCCATGTAAATGACATGTTGAACAAGTATTCAACTTTTGGACTTCTCAGCCAAAGGAGAGAGAAGTAAGGGTCTTGGGAGTCCACTGTGCACTCCTGTGCCTCATTTTAATAGAATCTGTTCTTCATGGTGGATCTTTTGTTAGATTTTCAGCTCGTATTAGTCAGTAGTCTGTTTTTGTAATAACCATGAGAGCCCTGGGGTCGTTTATCAGCATGTTTCGGTTTTCATTGGACTGAATCATGTTGGCCTTGGTGAGGAAACCCAACATATTCCAAGCATGATATCTGCCACAGAAGACCTTCCGCTTCCCAAAAGTGGGTATTGTTCTCCGTGGATTGTCACCATGGTGATAAATGTGCCTTTTGTGGTGCCAGAAAGAGTGTTTGTTCATGCGGACGTACGTGTACGTGTGTGTGCGTGCGTGCATGTGTGTGTGCGTGCGTGCATGTGTGTGTGTGTGTGTAGAGAGAGACAGAGACACATACAGATTACATAGGAGTACAAACGTGACAATAATCCCGACTATGTCTTAATTGTGTTTTCTTTTCAAACAACATTCTGCGTTAGTGAGATTATTATTCACGTTTCTGACCACTGACTTCACCGTACAGATGTTATTCTTTTCCCAGCTGCCAAAACTCCGAAGCTACATCAAACGAGAAAGACTTGAACATCTCGGAGTCTTAAAATCATACGTGACGCAGCGTCTAGCAGAACACGAATGAATGTCATCATGGATATATATATACGACCAGCTGGTCCTGAGAACCTGTGGGAAAAAAAAATGTGAATGGAGTAAATCTGTGTAAACCTACAGTGAGGAATAGAGGCATTGCTGTTTTCATTGACCCTGCCTCCCCCACACACACACCCTACTCGCGCACACACACACACACACACACACACACTAACACTCAGACACGGACGTTCCCCTGTCCGACGTGGACGTGTCAGCATGAGCGCCAAACACAGCAATAAATATCTCTCGGTGGCGTTTTGATCCGTGAGAAGAGGAAGGCTTTGATCAGTTTCCTGGAAAACAAGGCACACCTTCTGTTTTGCCGAGGTGTGTTTTTGCTCTGCGCAGAGATAACAGGGAAAATGATCAGTCTGGAAATATGCAAAGAAAAAAAAAACACTGCATTGTTAAACAGCTTTCTGGAGAATGGGTCACTGGCTGAAAGGAAAAAAGAGTCCAGCTGTCACAGGAATTTGCGCAAGAAGTGTTGTTCTTGTATTAATTGATTGAGGGAAATGCACAGGCGAAGGTGGCCGTGTGACGAGAGAAACATCTGGAGACGAGAAATATTTCACGTTATTTCAACTGCATGACTCTGACCTGCGTTCACAAGCATATCGAATATCCAAGCGCTCTAGATGAGTCACAAACACGTCCTTAAGGACAGACGGAAATCCAGCAGGATGCTAGGCTAATTGAGTAATAACCACAGGGAAAGCGGGAGGTCCGCTCCATCCCGCTCACACTCCCCTTATCTTCGCTGTGCGGGAGACTCACACTCCTGACTTCATTTCAAACTCCACCCTGAGTGATTTCAACTCACAGCTCAATGAACAGTCCTTCCTTTTCCAGAGATCCGTCTGCTGGGACGAGACTTTCATGTGATGGCCTGAGAGAACCCGTTACATATACTGTAGCTGAACAAACTACACACTTTCCTGAACCAGAAATAAGATTCTAGCATCTCAGAGCACTTTCACACCGATTGGTGCGTTTGTTGAGTTCAAATCAGAGCAAAATTTATACTTGTGGTTTCGTTTCAATGCAGCAAACAAACCAAATAGCAAAAAAAAACAATTTAAAAAAAAAAAACACACATTTGGCCGAAAATGTCCTCACAAAACTCTTTCATTCATTGGTCACAAATCTTCTTTCTTCTTCTTCTTTCTTCTTCTTCTTTTGGCTTTTCCCTTCAGGGGTCTCCACAGCGAATCATCACTCTCCACCTATCCCTATCTTCTG
>CM074963.1:16426046-16443951 GCA_037577455.1 Pangasius macronema | reverse complement strand
ACTTGGATGGGTTAAATGCAGAGCACAGATTCTGAGTATGGGTCACCACACTTGGCCACAAAGTCACTTCACTTCACAGGCTCTCATTATTAATGCAAGTTTGTCATCTTTCAGGTTAATTATCATTTAGGTTAATTATGTATATCAGCTAATTGCTGTCCTCTATCTTTAGCTCAGAATAGACCAAGAAAATGCAGAAATCTCAAGACTGAAAAATGCAAAAGTTTGCACACCCTTACGTCAAAGCGATAAATGCAGGGTCAGTTTTATGGACGTTCCTTTATTATCGGCGTCAGACGTGGATGAATAGCGGAGGTTAAAACAGCAACCGTGAGACAGCATGTTTCTAAACGCTTCTTTTCTGTTGTTAATCGAACTCTGTTTACTGTTTTATCCCCTTTTCCAGCTCTGTGAAAATGATTCACTTTAAGTCATGAAATACCTTAATAACTGTAAGATGTCAAGGGGGGTGAAAACTTTTCAGCACACTGATGAAGGGCACTCTCGACCAAGATATTGATCTTGATACATGTTCCTGAGGAGTGTGTGTGTGTGTGTGTGTGTGTGTGTGTGTGTGTGTGTGTGTGTGTGTGTGTGTGTGTTATACCTGACGTCAGCGATCAGGCTCAGGTTTATAGCTTCTCCAACTTTTGCTAACAGGACACCTGATCCGTCCTGGCATGACCTGAAGCTGCTCGTGAGTGCTGGTACATGTTTAATGCGACAGCGTGTACTTGTCCTGTTACATCCATTCCAGCAGCGTCCTGATACATATCACTGAACGCCTCGCTGGATAAACACGCACGCCGGGCCCGCCTCGCCCGCCTCGCCCGCCTCGCCCGCCTTGCCCAGTACCAGCTTTTCCAGGAGTTATGGCAGGAAAGGGCTCTGTGTGTAACGAGGATTTGTTCGTTATTAAACCTTCGTGAGAGATCATATCACTACAGAACCCTGACACGGCGAGAACAATGGCTGCTGTTTGTGAAACGTCAGCAGAAAGAGTTATTTAACTGCAGCTTTTTCTTTGCAGGGAAACAGATTTCTCTTTCACTTCGCTCCTGGACAAGTCGCAGAGATTTAACTGGGACACACTCCTGAGTACCGAGGAACTGCTCTGCTGTAAAAACAAGACGAGAACCACAGCAATAATAAGCTGATTATAATCAAGCGATATATAGTTTACTACTTAATCGTGAATGATTAATCACCATAATAACCAATTAAAGGATCATTACGTTAATGTTAAACAAACACATTTCTCCTTAAGATCTGATGACATCATCATAAATCATTTCCCGCCGCTACTCTGGAGCTCGTGCTACATGATGATGGACCGTACCAAAATCTGGCTCACAGAAATATCGAGAAAGCTGAAAGTCCAGGCGAGTCATCGGGCGAAGCCGTCAAACCGTCGCAGATCCATCACTTTATCTTTAATGCCACAGTTAAGCCCCAAAAAATAGAAACGTGCCAAAAATAGCAGGAACGTCGACGTTGCTGTAAAATGGTGAAAAGGAGAAAGAGGCTGTCACTCTGTTTATCTTCAGCACAGTCAAAAGACACCTGTGACAGAAACCAACTTCCTGTCGTCCATCAGCTACATCAAGGTGCATCAGATTAATGACTCCGCCGAGCTAAGCTAATTTCCCGCCTTTAGAAGAGTGACATCTGAGGCTAAAACCAGACGAAGTGACAAAATACATTTTCATTTTACACAGTGACACGAACTGGATCTAAATCCAGTGTACACCCTCACGTCACAATGATGACTTCAGGTTCAGTTCTGTAGATGCTCCTTAATTATCAACACCAAACCATGTAGTCGTGGCCTAATGGTCTGAGAGTCGGACTTGTAACCTGAAGGTGATCCTGAAGGTGGTGGGTTCGAGTCTCGGGTNGTGTGTTCACGGGTGTGTGTGTGTTCACTACTGTGTGTGTGCACTTGGATGGGTTAAATGCAGAGCACAAATTCCCACTATGGGTCACCACACTTGGCCACAAAGTCACTTCACTTCACTTCACATGTTTCTAAATGTGATATAAATGTGCACTTCTAACTTGTTAAGTCTCTGGTTTTTATTTTTTTAAGTTATTTTCCTCTTTTCCAGCTCTATGGAAACACGTCTTACTTTAAGTCATTAAACACCTCAATAAAGCATTCGAATAAATTAACCGTAGCATTTCTAAAGGGGTTAAAAACTTTTGAGCAAGCTACTAAACAGCACTCTTGACTGAGACTTGACAGGATTTGAAAATCTTTAAATAAAGTCTTTAAAATCTTTAAACTTTTTTTCTGTTTGTCTTCTTCATTGTGTTTATTTATTTGTTTGTTTTTTATAAATTTTATTTATATATTGGCATTTTATTATTACATCGTATTTGATATTTGATATTTTATTCATTTATTTACTTATTTGCACTTTATTTAATATTAATCAATTCATCAATCAATTAAGTAAGTAAAAAATTAAATAAAAATAAAAATTATTTTTTTTAATTTTTAAATTAATTTTAAATTTTTAAAAATAATTTTTTTTATTTTAGTTTTTTTTTCCAATTTAATCAATTTTATATTCAGTTATCTCTCTTCTTCATTCAGATTCTTTTTTTTTTTTTTGATTAAACTCTTAAACTTCTTCACAGGATTCCCAGAACAGACGCTCAGGAGATATCCGGAATGGTGTGTATGTGTTAAAATCCCCATCCAGGAAGCAGAAACAGCTATTAATACCCCACAGATACATAGTCATGGTGATGAATTACTGCTGGAGAAATGAAAATCGGCGCAGTAAGGGATGGACTGTTTGTCCCTGGTGGTGGTGCGTGAGGTAAACAGTGAGCCTCGGGGAGGTAAAATCCAAAGCAGGGCTGTCAGAAATGTCAAAACAGTGAGAGAGACGACGACGCGCAACAACAGGAACACGGCTTCCCCTCCAACGTAAGCCGGCTTCCTGATGCTCGAGTGTTTCCTGTTCCTCCACGCTGAGATTTCTCAGGAGCGACGCTTGGGAACATGGCGGCGGGAGGGAGGGGGGTTGTGGGGTGGTCTTGGGGCAAGTGTGTGTGTGTGTGTGTGAGAGAGAGAACAAGGCCAAAATCCAGCACGAGTCCATCATCAAGCCGTGATACAAACAGGAGTTGAGAGTCCAAGTGCAAGGGCGCGACTAATACGAAGCGGAACCTGTTTTTGTTTTTTCTGTGTAAAGGCTAATGGAGCAGAATGGCAGCTTTTAAGCTCTTTTATTAAGTACGATGATGTCCAGGGAAAACCGGCAGCCCCGCTGACTGATCTCATTAAACAGCTTTCCAGCTCTTATCATGTTAAAACACTTTTATCCTTATACTGAGAAAGAAAAAAAAACACAGAGACAAGTGCAAAAGTGGCGCAAAGTTCAAAGTTCGGGCGGCGAGTGAAGCGTTCATGAGAAAGTCGTGGAGAGAGTTCAACTTCGACCCCTTTTTTGTCGATTATTTATTCTCAGGACAGCGTTTTGTTCCGGTTTCAGCTCTACAGGAGACAGTGATGGAAATCAGAAGCTTAAATCAAACCAAACGCTTATTTCTCGTGACAGGTTCACCGGGATTTCACTGCTAAGCTACGGAGAAGGAGGAAAGTGAGCTAAAGCGAGATGTGAATGATGTACGATGATGCGCAGAAAGTAAAAAGATGTAAATAATAAATAATGTGATTGTGGTCGTAGATGCAGTGTGAAAGAGTTCATTAGGAATCAAGCTGGTCAGACCGCACGAGAGAGAGAGAGAGAGAGAGAGAGAGAGAGAGAGAGAGAGAGAGAGAACGAGAGCTAAGGAACACGACATGGTGCTTCTCGAGCTTCTCGAGCTTCTCGGCCGCCTCCCAAGCCGTGTCAGTCGTTAAGCACTGGGCCGAGGCGTGTGCAGCGCAGTAATCAGGTGCGTGTTTGTTAGCTCGGGCCCAGCGAGGCCTCTTTATCAGAGCTCCGAGTCTCTGTTCTGGCTGAAGCCCCTTCGTCTGGATGGATGCAGACGGCCACTTGCCAGGAAACGCCCGCACGGCTGTTGAAAGCCGCCAGCCCTGACTTGGCACTCGCGATCCGGGCCTCATCTAGCAGCTGGTGCAGCGGCTCAGCCGGGAAACATGAGCTCGCCGACAAATCCCTCCTCCAGTGTCTAACGGAGGTGTAATAATCAACAGAAACGACGCTCACACTCTCACACAGACAAACACCTCAAGAACAAGTTCTTCATCTGCTGAGCTTCTGGTGGCACTTCTGCTGCTTTAAAGACGAAAAGAATAAACTGAGTTGTAAAGCACTTTAGTGTGAGACATTAGGAGCTCTGAGTAAAATCTATTGTGAATTTTTTTACCTTTCATTCATTCATTCATTCACGAAATGTAATATTCATTACATATTCATTTTACTGTTCCATAAAATCACTGTCTAATATTTTTATTATAGTATCTTTATGTATTTACAATTTTTTAGATTGTTTTTCTTTTTAAATATTCCTTTATTTATACATTTTAATCATCTTTCATCACATAAAAATCATTATATACATGAATCGGCATAAATCATGCTCCGAAAAATAAATAAATAAATAAAGGTGACAGAAAAAAAGTTCCTGACAGACATAAAGGAACCATTTTTAGTTCCCTAAAGAACCGTTCTCAGTTCCTTCATATCTTTCAGTGCAAAGATCCTTTCACATTAAGGTCATGTTTATAATAATAATAATAATAATAATAATAATAATAATCCATCAAAAGATTCTTTAGAAAACCAAAAAAAAGGTTCTTCTTTATCAAGAACTGTTTCTGGCATCTTTATTTATGAGTGAATATCAGTTAGCCCCGTGTATGCTACAGCGCTGTTTCATTCTGGGCTCTGATTGGTCAGAAGGTGTCGATTAGTCGTCTCAACAGGTTTATATTAACACGTTATCGTTTCCATAGCAACTGCTCGTTCGCAGGGACTCGTACAGCAGACGATACACTAAAACAGATTTACGGAAGGAGTCTCCAGTGTCGGCGCTTTGTAACAAGTGCAGATATTACCTGGGAAAGATCATGTGACTGATAAAACGTGCTAAAATGCGTAGACGTGAGAAATGAGAATTAAAGGTGCAGTAGATGCACAGATTTCACTGTTTATTCTCTCAGTGAAATTCTGGTCTGATTTTCTCAGATCTCGTAAACATGCTGTATATTATTTTTTTTAATTATTGAAATTATAATGGTTGTGATAACAGAAACTCAACTGTCATTGACGAGACTCATTATTGTGAATGGATTAAACCAGCATGTGTTAATGCAGTTCATTGCTCAGCTTGGCTGGTCCACTCTTTAAAGACAGCTCATGTGTAGTATTAATCCTCACCTTTATGATTTGTTAATGTAAATTAATTAATTATTAATGAGACATATTTCTGGAAAAGCAGTATTGTTGCATGTTAAAGCTCCGCGTACCGTAAACGGGGCATGTACTTGTACTTAATCATGTAATAAAACTACAAATAAAAAGTTTTATTTACACACCTACAGTATTAAAAGCCTATAAAGCGTAAGAGTTATCCATCACGTTAGCCATGGCATGAAGACTGATTTTTTTATGTGCGTACACGTCATGCTTGCGGTATTTGAACTTTGGAACTATTGTCGCCTCTAAACAAACCCCTAAATCCAGCGTAATGTACAAACAGAATGACGATTACGATCTCCAACAATCTCCAACGCGCCGGCCAAATTATGTGTGGTATGAACCGCCCGTAGATGGGACTAATCACTCAGTAAACCTCACAGAAAAGCTGGAGTGTGTGCGGAGCCGAGCCGTGGACATTAACTCTGGTTTTGGCCAAGTCTGTCATTATGAGTGTTGGGAACAATAGTGAAGCGGAGCTGTGCCACGCTAAATGTGTCCCGAGTGAGTTATACACAGTGTGGGAACCAGCAGGCACAATCACACCAGGCCTCAATCACTCGCTCACATTGTAGCTGCCATGAATGTAGCGGTTGCTGGACAATACCCTCATATCACCAGAGTAAAGGGGGAGGGGGGGGGAGAGAAAAGTAAATCACACACACACACACACACACACACACACACACACACACACACATGCTGGTGCTGAACCGTGTGTGAACTCCGTTTCTCAGGATGCTTTACGAGCACGTGGTGGCACTCCAGGACTCGGTTAATTAACATCTACAGAGTTTAAAGTACACCTTCGTGGTTAAAGCAGATTCAGTTTAACTCTGCCGAGGTTAATCCAGCACTCGTTTTCGTCCAATCTGAAGAAAAGGAAAAACGCATACGTTCCAAACTGGAACGTATAAGTTTCCATTTCTGGTTACTCATAAACACCACCAGAACCCAGCAGGTCCTTCATTCATGGCTAGATGATTACCGTCAGAAACCATCGGGAACAGCATATTGCAATAAACTACCATTACAGACCGTCAGAAACCATCAGGAACAGCGTATTGCAATAAACTACCATTACAGACCATCAGAAACCATCAGAAACAGCGTACTGCAATAAACTACCATTGCAGACCATCAGAGACAACGTATTGCAATAAACTACCATTACAGACCGTCAGAAACCATCAGGAACAACATACTGCAATAAACTACCATTACAGATCGTCAGAAACCATCAGGAACAGCGTACTGCAATAAACTACCATTACAGACCATCAGAAACCATCAGAAACAGCGTACTGCAATAAACTACCATTACAGACCGTCAGAAACCATCAGGAACAACATACTGCAATAAACTACCATTACAGACCATCAGAAACCATCAGGAACAGCGTATTGCAATAAACTACCATTACAGACCGTCAGAAACCATCAGAAACAGCGTACTGCAATAAACTACCATTACAGATCGTCAGAAACCATCAGGAACAGCATACCGTAATAAACTACCATTACAGACCGTCAGAAACCATCAGGAACAACATACCGCAATAAACTACCATTACAGACCGTCAGAAACCATCAGGAACAACATACTGCAATAAACTACCATTACAGACCATCAGAAACCATCAGGAACAGCGTATTGCAATAAACTACCATTACAGACCGTCAGAAACCATCGGGAACAACGTACTGCAATAAACTACCATTATAGACCGTCAGAAACCATCGGGAACAATGTACTGCAATAAACTACCATTACAGACCGTCAGAAACCATCAGGAACAACGTACTGCAATAAACTACCATTATAGACCGTCAGAAACCATCGGGAACAATGTACTGCAATAAACTACCATTGCAGACTGTCAGAAACCATCAGGAACAACATACTGCAATAAACTACCATTACAGACCGTCAGAAACCATCAGGAACAACGTACTGCAATAAACTACCATTACGGACCGTCAGAAACCATCAGGAACAACTTACTGCAATAAACTACCATTACGGACCGTCAGAAGCCATCAGGAACAACTTACTGCAATAAACTACCATTACGGACCGTCAGAAGCCATCAGGAACAACGTACCGCAATAAACTACCATTACAGACCGTCAGAAGCCATCAGGAACAACGTATTGCAATAAACTACCATTGCAGACCATCAGAAACCATCAGGAACAGCGTACTGCAATAAACTACCATCACGGACCGTCAGAAACCATCAGGAACAACGTACCGCAATAAACTACCATTACAGACAGTCAGAAACCATCAGGAACAACATACTGCAATAAACTACCATTGCAGACCGTCAGAAACCATCAGGAACAACATACTGCAATAAACTACTATTGCAGACTGTCAGAAACCATCAGGAACAATGTACTGCAATAAACTAGCATTACGGACCATCAGAATCCATCAGGAACAACGTACTGCAATAAACTAGCATTACGGACCATCAGAAACCATCAGAAACAACATATCGCAATAAACTACCATTACAGACCATCAGAAACACATTAAAACCCATTAAAGCACCGTGGGTATTCTCGCATCCGTTAACTGCAGCTCAGGCACAAGTTTATATCAATGTGCTGCCGTTTCTATAGCAACAACTCATTCACAGGCACTCGGTGAAGTTTTCTGTAAGGAGATGTTCAACATTTATGGAAGGAGTCTCCAGTTTCAGGGGTTTTTGGTCTGATAAACTTTGAGAGAGAGAGAGGAAAAAAGAGAATGAGTATTTATAGCTGCTATAACATAAGCGAGAACATGAGCTAACCTGTTTCACGGACTTGCATTGAACATGGAATGTAACAATAAATGGATAAAACGAATGGCTTGTACGTTAGTAAATAAAAATGGCAATGTTTGGTAAATTGCAGTGTTGAGAGAGGAATAAAACACTTCAGTATGGAATGTTTTTTATTAGTTCTCAGTTCTTTGGAAGAATGAAGTTAAAACAAAAACAAAAAAAACACTTTTATAGCAGCCATTAAATCAACAGCTTACTGAACTAACAGCCGTCCTGGTGCGGGCGAGTGATTTATCCACCGCTGCAGTGGAAGTTCAGCCACACAGGCCTTACAAACTTCTTGTGCTAACTCATGAAATATTGCAACGCTGCTTTTAAATTTGCGATTATTCATCCGCTCGCGCAAAAAGAACTGAGAAGCAAAGACAACGGAGATTTCATCCAGCTGGTGGTACGGCCCTGTTACACGATTAAACCATCTCATGATGTTAACGTCTTTAAGATGGCCGCCGCTTGGTCTCGGGTCACCATGACCCCAGTAACAAGGACAAGTCTGGACTTTGGGTCCAATCACGCTTTTATTAGGACCTTTTGTAGAGTCCACAGCCACAGCAATCCACAGAGACTGAAAATATAACGCAAATAGGGTCCAAACCCGAAAACACCGGGCATTAGGAAATATAAAAGCAAGATGGGGATTAAAAAAACTAATAACGATGTGCAAGATGTTGCAAAGACGCCAAGAAAACAAAGGGTTTAGATAATAAAGGCTAAAATGAGGAACAGGTGAAGCCAGTTAGAAGAGCGCGAGTGCTGATAAGAACCAGAAACAATCAGCGTCTATGGAGAGTGGAAGCCGAAAAGGGTCAAACTTTCTTCTTTTTTTTTTTCTTTTTTTTGTCAAAAACAGGCGGGAAATGACACTTCAGCACATTGGGATACTATATAGCTTTATATTAGCTCTTTTTTTCCCCCACACATAAAATGCTTTCTTAAGCAACGCATATTCTTTCTGTAATTAAAATTATTGGCACCCCTACAATTAAAGATCTGGATATTATTAAAACAGCACTGTGACCTCTACATTATACGATTGATATTATACAATGAAGAGCCTCTATTAGTAATAGACCTGAGATTAAGGGAGATGACTACATTCTGCTTACTTCATCGATCAGAGCGATCCAGAAGTCAGCTAAGGAGATTTTTTTCCTGTCTGTTAGCATGTTTTTCGTTTACGTTTTGTCATCGCCTCCATCGTATTTGCAGCTGGCCCATGAGTTTGCCGTCTTCCTACGCCGTCCTCGGACTGCTGGATTGTAGGCAAGCATCGTAGCACTCACACTCTGAGATATTAATCAGACATTTCTCACACGGACAGAACTTTGTCGCCAAACATCTTCACTCATCGAGTGTTCTAAGATCTCAACTCATGACCAACAGATTCTTTCATAGTGTGTGATTTTTGTCTGCGACAGCAAAGCAACAGTTTCGGTGTTGATTTGAATGTAAGTTGGAGGTGAACATCTTGCTGAAAGCTCCATCTAGCCACGTTAGCTATATTTTGCGTTTATCTAGACAGCTGAATCATGATCGCTAGCTATTAGCATGCAGGATCGTTTGCTAGCTAATGTTTGAGAGATTAGTTTGGAATTCATGCACTCGTTTACCATCAGTTTTATTAGAAATGCTGTTCTGTGGGCTGATTTTTAATTTCACACTTTAAATCTAAGTACATTTAAGAGATTACGCAATTTGTATCTAGCACTTTTTTTTGGTTACTTTCTACTCAGAACGATGTTTGAGAGCTTCTTGTGGTTCATTTGGATGTTTTTTTTGCAGTGTGTCCCAGGGCATAGAGTCCAGACTCTCTCTGGTTTTCTTGGTCATGCACACTGCCATTTTTAATATTTATTATATCCATCCAGAATATATATATATTTTTTATTTGCACTGCTTCACATCCAGTTCTTGTGGGTTTTTTTTTTTATTGGCTTGTTCCAGGCTTTTTCTTTTTCCACTGCAGTGAGGACGTCTCGGTAATGGATACGTCAGTGAACTTTCTCAAAACACTGGCAGATTTGTACACCACTAAACATGAGACTCTTGAGAAATTGTAGAGCTACTTATTAGATTAATTATATAATATTTTCGGGGTAACTACTCCAAAATCTTAAGAACATTTTAACTGTTTGGTCTAGACATCTAAAATGGTCGTGTTTGAAGATGTAAATCTTCAGTTATAAGCTGGGATTAAAGCTCATCCATCATCGTGCCAAGCGGTATTAGATTGTGCTGATGACATAGACCAGGGAGTTTGCTGAATATTGCGTATTTCAAGGCATTAAAATTGTGCAACTTCATGCAAGTTCCAGTATTTCACATCAATATTACTATTTAAATGCTGAAATATTCATGCGAACTGCCCCTGAGCCTTCTGTATATACTGCCAATGCGAATACATTATCCAGAATAGACAGATAATGTGCTGTAAATGAATACAGATAGGAACAGGAGAAGCACCAGTTTTATTTATTGGAAAGATTCACAGGGTTGAGACTAGAGATGTGTTTCAGGATAGGGATCCTGAGAGAGATGGGGGTGGTTAGGCCACAGTACTCTCACCGCTGTGGCCCAGGTTCGATTCCCGGCCAGGGAACCAACCCCAGCCACTGGGGTTGCGTGCAACAATGCGCTCTCAGTGCCGGTCCCAAGCCCGGATAAAATTGGGGAGGCTATCGTTAGGAAGGGCATCCGGCGTAAAAGCTGTGCCAAATCAAATATGCGGACCAATGATCCGCTGTGGAGACCCCTAACGGGAGCAGCCGAAAGGGCGATTCGATCCTGCGAGAGATAATGAAAACGTAAATGGGAGGAAAGTACAGAAGAGACAGACATATGGTCTGATATGAAGCTCATGAGACAAAGATCTTTTCATTAACACGTTAACGCTAACACGAGCATGTGGCGCGATGCTATGTGTCTGCAGCATTCATTTATTCATCCTTAGTAACCGCCTGGTCAGGGTGTTTGGTGGGTTCAATTAGGCTACTAGTTTGTTCATATTTTGTTAGAACATAGTTCCATTTTAGGCCACGCCCACTTCAGGTGTAACTCCGAATACAGATGCAGATACAGATAAGCATAGTGGCGTTACGTTTCACCCCAAACTGACACCCTTCATGAAAAGAATCAAAAAGAATAACATATGCAATAATTCATATACTAATATACTGCACTGCGCTTGAGCCTTAAAGACTGTTGATGGTACTAAGCAGTAATTTAGGAAGTATTCGATCAAGATATTTACTTTAAATTTAAATTGTGTCTTCTGTGCAGAGGTCTTCAAACCAGAGCTTCACAATTTAGCATTCAAACGAAACCCTGGAAACCTGTGACCTCTCGAACATTTAGTACGTTTTGCAGTTCAGTCCCTTCCCCAAGTCAGATCATTCAGCAACAACAACAACACGAAACTGCATATCTGTTTAAAACGGGTTTTTTTTTACTGATTGTTAGACCTACGTATCAAAGCCAAGACAAAATACGTGCAAATCTCCGAGTGTTAAACATACGGAGAGCTGTAGAATTCATAATTATGTGTTAAAAGGTCTGAAAAGTCACAACTCTCACAAACATGTCCCTCTCATCCTGTTGCGTAACTGGTTCCACTTAATATTTCACTCACAATATGTGTAATGTGTTTCAGACCACAGGCTGAGAGCGGCTCTGCCAAGCCCGTGTTTGCTTGTAGACATAAATCAGAAACAGCATGGCATTTTTACAAAAGGGTGGAACTCTGTGAAAATGTTCAGCTCGTAATGTTCGCCCATGAAACAAGAGCTTTCCCTCTAATCCGTCTGCTCGTTTACGGCACACGGCCACGCCGCTCAGATTCATCGGTCGATCACGCCGACCTGGACGGAGGAGCATCCACGTGAACTTTCCTTTCCTTCCACGTTCATGGAAGGAGTCTCCAGTGTCAGCGCTTTGAGTTTTCAGACATCTTCAGGACAGAGGAGTTTGTGAAGTAGGATGTGAAATGAAGGATTTAACCAGCTGAAAACCTTTAAACACACACCATCACGTCACAGTGGGCGGAGTTTCGTAAAAACTGCGTAGTACAGAGCTACATACTAACAAGGACAATAATTAAATATTCATGAGGCACTGGGTTTAGGTGTGCATTTTTTAAATATTATATTTTGTATCATTATCGAAAGTAGCATAAAAAAAAGAAATATATACACTGACAAAAATATGACAATTTATAGAATATATACATACACGATTTTATATTTCTTGTTTTACAGATTTATTTTGTTAATATTTACAAATATTTTGGACACAAATAAATTACGATGATTACGATATGACGATGATGATGATTTCTACGCAATTAAAATATATTAAAATGATTATTAATTTTATTCCGAAACACAAAAAAGGGGATTGTATACAAACTTTTACATTTAAGCAAAAAAAATAAAAATAAAAAAAAATTATGTGGAAAAACGTGTACAATGGGATTATATTTTTATATATCAGGTTGTATAAAAAAATAACAAAAAGGGGGAACTAAATGTAGAAATAAAATATTTTAAAATATTTTCAAAGCCAGCTTTTGTTATTAATAACATGATTAATATTTTTACAGAATTTTAAAAACATTATTATTATGATTATTCATTTTACTGACGGAGAGTCAAAGCAATTCATATTGAAGGGTAATGAACATCCCAGTGTCGTCATTTATTTAGGTTTGTAATTGTTTTGTTTTTAAATCAGTAGTTTTTAAAGTGTGTTTTTAATGTTTTTATTGTGGCCTGTACGTGCAGTGGGACATCTTTTTAAGCGCTGGCTCTTATTGCCTGCAGGTGGGAACACATGTAAAGTAATCGGCTCTCTGCTGAGACGGATACAGCTGCGTGCCAGGCTTGGCCTTTGCTTTCTCGCCCTGTCACTCTACATTACATTCAAAACTGGTTAAAAAAAAAAAAAAAAAAGAAAGAAAGACTTTTCTATTGTTGACGGAGCACCTGGTTTCCATCCATATCACTGTGAAAACAACATTCTCAATGTGGACGAGAATCGTAACACGACTCAGCATACTTACCCTTTCCTCACCCTTTCGAGCCCTTACCTGAGTATTTTTATATTAAATATATAAATATATTACTGCAAATTATCCCAAAGAGTTATGTCCCTGTCAGGAGTAATGACGTCTGAGAGCATGAAGTATTTCCATAACATACACAACATATTTTGCATTTGATTTTTATAAGCATATAAATAAAAATGACTAGCCGTCCAGACTTAACGCTAATCCAAGAAAACGACGGAGATAATGAGCACACGGAGAGCCGCGCTGGAGGGAAGGATGGATTATGGGAATCTGGAAAAATCTCTCCACACACTGAGATAAAAGATTTATAATTTCTTAAAGTGACCTTTAACTCCAGGCATGAGGTTTAGTGTTTAACGCGTGCTGAGATGAAGGAAAATAATGTGTTGTTTATCTCCACCCCCCTTCCCCCTTCCCCCTTCCCCCTTCCCCCCTCCCCACCCCAACGTCTCTACAGAGTTCGTTAATGGCATGAGCATGTTCTTACCTCACTCGGCGTAATGACCGAGCCACTTCAATGCATTCTGCAGTCTCATCCTTAGCTGTTTCCAATAATACCTGCAGCTCCAGCATGTCTCACAACAGCATATTTTACACACAGTCGAGCGTGCTTTTTTTTAATGCTTGAAAGTTCTGGATGTGTGCCTCTGTTTCCACAACACAAATGAACCAATTTCCCTCTTACGCTGCAGCCGCTAGCTGTAAGTTATGATAATATTATGAAAAGATAAACGGTCGTTGCTTCGCTGTCGTCACCATCAACAAGATGGAAAGCCGACCAAGTCGAGCATCAAGGGCACTTGAAGGGACGAGCGAGAAGTGTGTGTGTGTGTGTGTGTGTGTGTGTCCTCATGTCCATGTGTCAATACTGTATGTCTTTTACACATTCACATTGTGTGGATTTGTCCAGAATTACAACTCTAATGCTCCTGGGGGAGCGAAATCAGCTAAATAATAAAATACCACTACTAATATTACTACTACTAGATAAGGATTTAGACCCTTGGCTAAAGGCACTCCAAAAATTCAGGTGAATCCTGTTTGTTTTGATTTTCTTGAGATGTCTCTAAAACTTATCTGGGGTCCACCTGTGGCCAATTCAACTGATTGGACATAGTTTAGAAAGGCACACACCTCTGTGTATAAGGTCCCACAATTCACAGTGAATGCCAGACCAAAAACCAAGCCATGATGTCCATGGAACTCTCTGTAGACCCCCACGATCAAATGTTCTCAGTGGCCTCCATCATTGTGGAATGGAAGACGTTTGGAACCATCAGGACTCTAGAGCTGATGGTCCGGCCAAACTCAGGAACTGAGCTAGAAGGGTCAGGGAGGTGACTAAGAGTTAGAAATGGGAGAACCTACCAGAAGGACAGTCATCATAGAAATACTTCATCAATCAGGACTTTATGGTCACATAGGCATTAGATTACAGTGAAAGTCTTTTCTTCACATATCCCAGCTTGTTAGGGCTCAGAGCACAGGCTCTGCCATGATACAGCACCGCTGGAGCAGAGAGAGTAAATGGCCTTGCTCAGGGGACAGATAGTGGTAGCTTGGCCTTCTGATCAGTAGCCCAGAGCCTTAACCACTGTACTACATCTGGCAAAGTGCTACATCTGGCAAAACCAGCTGCTTCTCATCAACTGGCTAAGACTTTTCGTTGGGAATCATGTAACCGAGCTAGAAAGGCCTTGGTCAGGGCTGGTGACCAAATACCCAATGGGCACTCTAACAGGGAGAAGCCCTCCACAGAGATTGAAGAACCCACCAGAAAGACAACCATCTCAGAAATTCTCCATGAATACGGAAGGCACTCCTGAGTAAAATGCTTATGGTAGGCACTCAAAGGACGCTGAGAGCACTAGGAAAAAGATTCCCTGGTCTGATGAGACAAAAACTGAACACTTTGGGCAGAACAAAAAGTACTACTCTGGCAGAACCAGGTACTTCTCATTAACTAGCTAATACCATCCCTATGGTGAAGCATGATGGTGGCAGCATCATCCAATAAGAGGTTCTTCTCAGTGGATCGGGAGACTGGTCAGGATTGACAGAAGGATGACCCAAAGCATACAGCCAAGACAATGCGCTCCAGCATTGTCTGAACCCCAGAGAACATCTGTGAATACAGTTGAAGATGGAGGTTCACCAACGCACCCCATCCAATCTGATTGAGTTGGAGAGGATTTGCCAGGAAGAATGGGAGAAACTACCTAAATCCAGGTCTGGGAAGCTTGTAGAGGTTTACCCAAGAAGACCTGAAGCTGCTGCCAAAGGAGCTTCTACAAAGTACTGAATAAAGGCTCTGAATACTCACCTCAATGAGACATTTCAGATTCTGATTTTATCAGCATGGATTACTGTGTGTAGAGAGATGGTGAGAAAAATTCAAATTTCAAATAAATGTTAGTTTTCACTACAATACAATTTTAAATCCTAATAAACGGACGTGTGTAAACAGCTATGAACGTGACGATTGTGTGTAAAAGCGAGAGGATAATTACGAGGCAGGAGTGTTATTGTGGGTGTCCGAGCGAGGTTATATGCCCTCTCTGTGTGAGTCCAGCGCTGTGGCTGCACCTGGTCCTCCTCCTCAGGGCTAATGCCAGCCTGCTATTGTGCTCTATTCATTTCCATCCCATTCGCTCTTTCTCTGTCTCTCTCTTTTTCCAGAATGCATCTGCACAGATGGGCGATGGACAGAAACACCGGGCAGCTGACCATCCAAAAACTTCCCAAACACACTGCGGCTGCTGTGGCAACGGAGAGCGAGGGCCAATCGTGAAGAGACACGAGTAATGTTCATGTGTAGCAAAATGACCGACTGGAGTTTTACACTCTGCCTTTATTCTGTTCCTCAAACTGGAATTTCTCAAAATTACGAGATCATTACTGGTGGAAATGAGATACTACGCCCAAATAGGCATTTTATCTCTTTAATCAGAATACAACTTATATACAACCCGTTTAAAGTTTACATCGATATTATGTTTTTCTGCTTTACAAATTTCATTTCAATATATAAAGTTAGAAAAGAAATGGAGCACAAATATGTGATGGTGTTTACGCATTTACATTACACATAATTTCTGCCATTATTAATGTTGTTGCTTTTGTTTGTTTGTTAAATTTTCCATTACAATTTTCTTATAAATATATATTATATTTTTTAGAATTAGGCTATAGGTACACATTGGGTGCAGTTACGTACATATTTATGTTTATGTGTAAATAATAATAATAATAATAACAAATTGATGTCATTAGTATTGGTGTTGATGGTGTTGTTGTGGTTGTTAATATTTTTGTTGGTGGTGCTGGCATTAGTGTTTTTTAGTGGTGTTTGTTGGTGTTCTTGATGTCATTGTTGGTTTTGGTGTTTGAGTTTTTGGTGGTGTTGTTGGTGTCATTAGTATTGTTGGTGTTGTTGTTTTGGGGGTTGTTAGTGGTGGTGTTGTTGGTGGTGATGTTGGTGTCATTTGTATTGTTGCTGGTATTGTTGGGGCTCTTGGTAGTGGTGTTGGTGTCATGTTGTTGATTTTGGTGTTATTTGTGTTGTTGCTGGTATTGTTGGGGCTCTTGGTAGTGGCGTTGGTGTCATGTTGATTTTGGTGTTATTTGTGTTGTTGGGGTTGTTATTGGTGGTGTTGTTGGTGGTGATGTTGGTGTCATTTGTATTGTTGCTGGTATTGTTGAGCTCTTGGTAGTGGTGTTGGTGTCATGTTGTTGATTTTGGTGTTATTTGTGCTGTTGGGGTTGTTATTGGTGGTGATGTTGGTGTCATTTGTATTGTTGCTGGTATTGTTGGGGCTCTTGGTAGTGGTGTTGGTGTCATGTTGTTGATTTTGGTGTTAGTTGTGTTGTTGGGGTTGTTATTGGTGGTGATGTTGGTGTTATTTGTATTGTTGCTGGTATTGTTGGGGCTCTTGGTAGTGGTGTTGGTGTCATGTTGTTGATTTTGGTGTTGTTGGGGTTGTTGGTGGTGGTGTTATTAGTATTGTTGATTTTGGTGTTGGTGTTGTTGGTGTCATTAGTATCATTGTTGGTAATGTTGGCGTTGCTGGCGTTATTATTGTTGGTGGTGGTATTGATGTTGTTGGTGTTGATGTTGTTGGTGGTGGTGGTGTTGATGTTGTTATCATCATTACTTATTTATTTGTTTGTTTATTGTTTTGTTGTAACAGCACACTCAATGGTCAATCACATAGCAGTTTATCAAAATATTCTTGTTTCATTGGATTATATAAAAACACATCATTCATATATATGATAAATGTGTTTTACATTTCATTTTATTCATATTTATTTAACGTTATTTAAACATTAAATTCAATTTAAATAACATTTATTTGAAGAGGTCTGTTTATCACTTGTTAAACTTTAACCTATAAAACATAACGATGTTTATGTTGTGTGTAGTTATGTGTTGATTTAAAACTATAAAAAATAAAGCATTCACTCCCAAAAATGGCCACTTTTTTGTCTAAATATTGAAAAATGTTTACAAATCTATAAACTGGGCCACTAGAAGCGGTAGTTTGGCCTTAACTCTGTTTATCCTCAGACCCTAATGTTTAATCTCTTTCAGCGCTATTTTT
>CM074963.1:16407808-16424217 GCA_037577455.1 Pangasius macronema | reverse complement strand
CCACTAGAAGCGGTAGTTTGGCCTTAACTCTGTTTATCCTCAGACCCTAATGTTTAATCTCTTTCAGCGCTATTTTTTCCCCAGCACATTACGGTGATGTTAATTAATGACGAATGAGAGTGATCTACTGGAAGTGTGTTACAGACAGCCATGTGTGTGTGTGTGTGTGTGTGCGCGTGTGTGTGTGTGTGTGTGTGAGCCAAGACTGGGAGGGAAGGCTGAGGTTCAGTGTAGACATGAAACAGAAAGTGTACACACTAACAGATTTATGAGCTTTCGAATGAGCGCTTCGGCGTGGATGTGACTGGGCGAGATGTGGCAGGGTCATGACTGGATAAATCCACTGAACACACAGCGAAAGAGCTAGCGAAAACATGCTGACGTTTGGTCATCTGTAACACGGCCAAACGACACTCCATCACGGCTGGAATTTGATCCGAACAGGTTTATTATCTCTGTTAGCATCAGCCGGAGTACTACAGGGGAAAAGTAGTTAGGCAGATTTGCACCACGGCGCTGTTAGATTCTCTAATCTGATTGGTCAGGAGGTGTTGATTAATTGTCAGCTTTGTTAGCTCAGTAGTGCAGGTTTATCTTAATGCTTGGTTTAAATACGTCATCGTGTCCGACAGTGCTGTAGTTTTCCGGCATCTTCAGGACAGACGGGTTTATGCTTGGAGATTTCTCAGCATGCTGTTGTCTTATTAGCTTCAGAAAAAAGACTGGTGAGGGAACGACTGTTTATAGCTGCTATGACCTTCAAGAGACCAGGAACTCACTTATCCCATGGACGTTCAACAACATTAAATGTAACTATGAATGGATATTAATCCCTGATTTAATTTTTTTAAAATGGTCATTGTTGGAAAATACATACATTAGCATACAGCTTCCAACATCAGGGAAACACATGCAATAAACCCCTTCCCGTGGGGCATCTCTGTTACTTCCACTGATTGAATTTTATTCCTTGGAAGTGTATCACCTAGCTGGTGTGTATCTTTTAAAAAAAATAATAATAACACCACACAATATTTAATCCAGCAAAGGTAACATATGTATTGTGTGATAACAGGCTGGTGTTTGGACCAAATTAAGACACTAAGCCTCTGTTGTTTCTGCTCGGGGAATAAACAGCCTACAGGCGAGCCCATGTCAGAGAAACAAGGAGCAGCTGTGCCGTGAAGCTGAGCCAATCCCCGAACAGGCTTTTTCCTGAATTACTTGGACTCGGGCTCTGGATTGTGTCCTAGAGGGCATACGCTCCGCCTGTGTCCCTGAGCACTTTGATGGGGTTTTGGTGGCCTGTCCAATATGAGCCAAATCATCAACGTTCCCAGCATTTACTTCGAAAAAAAACCCAACCAGCAGCTCTCACTGCAAGTGACGACAACCTGTGATGAATTAAACACAACGGTCATGTAATATATCAGAAATGACAGAGTAAATAAACCCAGAACTGTATCAGCGTGTCCTTTCCTTACCGGGACCAAGCGAAACAGACATTTAGGTTTCGGTAGAGCATTCATTCTTTTACGGGTGCCAAAATTTTTTGATGTAGTTCTTGGAAATGTGACCAAAACAAATTTTTGATATTTCTCTTTTCTTTCTGAAGGGCCTGAAGGCGCAGCAAGTAACACTCCTTTCATTTACGTTTAGACATTTCACTTATTTATTGCAAAACTCACTGCATATTTACACCACAGCGCTGCTGCACTCTGGACTCTGATTGGTCAGGAGGTGTTGATTAATTCTCTATAACAGTGCAGGTTTATATTAATGCTCTTGTTCTAACACGTTATTGTTTCTATAGTAACAGCTCGTTCACAGAACCGTGTGTAATCGCTGCAGTTAACTGGAAGGAGATGTTTATTTAATATTTACGGAAGGAGTCTCCAGTGTCAGCGCTTTGTAACAGTCAGGAGGAGGAGAGAAAAACGCGAGCCTGGTGAGCTAATCTAAATGAGAACAGGACCTGACTTGCTTCACAACAATAAATGTAACTATAAACAGATAAAAATATGACGTATTATAATTGTCGGGAAATGGCTGTAGTATAAGGGGAATAAAGTACTTCAGGGTGTGCTGCTGTAGGAGAAAATAATCAGCTTCAGTGTGGGAATCGTCCACTTCACCCCACCACCCCGCTGTTGATTATTTTCCTACAGCAGCACGACAGCGAGTGTTTGATTCGTGAGGAAACATATGCTTGAGAACTTGTATGATGTAGAGGGCTGTATTTCTCCTCGTGCCCTGGTCAATGTCACTCCCTCTCCCTCGAGCGTGATATCCATGGGAACCGTGCCCCTGTTATCAGACCCCCGCAAAACTTTCTGTGGCACACAGAGAAAGGAAATGAGGCTGAGGGAAAAAGGCACAGAGGACAGGTTCAGATGAGGGGATGGGGGGAGTAATGACAGGAAAGCGCCTATTGAGCCAGCTCCGAGGCCACTGCACTGCATCAGAGCGCGCGTCCACGCACAGAAACAGCTGATGCCCATCTCTCCCAGGTCAAACCCCTCCGAGCGGGGCAGCATTGTGGGAAAGCGCTCGTATTGAGACGCAATCTGAAGCCGATACCGCATTTAGCGCGCTTTAGAAGCAAATCCCCTGCAGGGATTTTGCCCTTTATCTTACAGAAGAGGACAATTAAAGCCTGAGCAATTTACCACAACAAAAAGCCACCAAATATGTGTAAACTCTTAAACAGGAAATGACCTCGCAAATTACCCCGATGTCATTACGTTCGGTATGTTCTCCTTTCTTCTTCCAGACCTAGAGAAGGCAACGCAAACATGTCAGCGTGAGCAGACAAAACAAAGAGGGAATGTGAGGAAGCCGTGGCGGAAAGGGCGGCTCGGAGAAAACACCTGCTGGAAAACAAGATAGAAGGAAGACATCCGAGAGTGACGCATGAAACAGCTTCCATCGCATGAAAGCCGACGCAGCGACGGCTGATTGGGAAGAAATGAGCTGTGTCTGATAGGACTAACTGATAACGCTGCGAGCAAGCGTGGGCGAAATGTCCCGGCGTTCTGCGGCGACGGATTTTTAGCCATTTTGGACCAAACTTTTTTTTTTTTTTTTCATTAAAAAAATGAATAAAGTAAATGAAGCAATACCAAATGAAAAAACTAAACAAGCACTCTGAGACACATTTATCACTGAAACTGGTAGGCAGTATAATATTGTGGGGGAAAAAAACCTTCATATTATTAAAAACGCTAAGCTAAAATATTAAGCTCAATGATTTGGATAATAATTTCTTAAACATGAACTAATTATGAAGATTTTCTTAACAAAATACAAGATACAAAACCCATAAAACAGCAGGACTTTGTTCATATTTTAGTAATGTAAGTATATATAATGTGCAACTCCTACTGTGAAGTATGTATTGATCAATTCAGATAAAAAATATTCCTTCAATACACTAATGAAATACAGTTTACACTGTTGCACAGAGTTTATTAGCCTATTTAGGGAACATTTTTTACATGAATTGAGCAATGCCTCAAAAACACCATCAGAAAAAAACAAAAACTGATACAAACCTTCCTAATCTTATAATATAAGCAGCTGAAATAGATCAAATGCATCATTCCTATTGTACAAACTCAGAATATTGACTTTCACAAATCAAATTTTTATACAGATTACACTGCTGTTTTTACACTGGGTTTTTTTTTAACCCGATTTTAGCTACAAGCCCAAATCACAAGCATTAAAAACCAAAGTCTGTATAATAGAGTTTTTACTGAAGCAAAATGTAATAATGTAAGAAGCTAAAACGTGTAGTTCCTGTTGTCCAGACTCAGTACACTGACTTGACGTTTGAGCTAGCTCGCCCCAGTTGTGAAGATTTTTACACATTTTACA
Organism: Pangasius macronema; assembly: GCA_037577455.1. NCBI lineage: Eukaryota > Metazoa > Chordata > Actinopteri > Siluriformes > Pangasiidae > Pangasius > Pangasius macronema. The sequence continues at coordinate 16,420,338 of CM074963.1, read as the reverse complement.
CTGCTGGATTTGGTTTATTAGCGTATAATACGGCTGTACTTTGTGCAGAAATGAGTAATATGCTATAAGTAGATGAAATGTGAACGTCTTACTGTACAGAACCAGAACTGGGACTTGATCTCTCTCAATCTCTCTCTCTCTCTCTCTCTCTCTCTCTCTCTCTCTCTCTCTCCCTCTCTCACTCTTAGATACCCGTGATCCTGACCTTCCTGATCCATCCTGATGGCCTACTTCTGGTTGGAGTTCTCATCGGTTGGAGATCTCTCACTGCTGCTGGGGCTCCATATGGACACCCTGAAGATCTTTAGGATTGTTGGGGATTGTTTGGGATTGAGGAGATGGCTTTGGACTGCGGTTCATATGGGCAGTTGTGGTGTGATGGCTTGGTGGTGGCTTCGGGGCTGCGGTTGCTGCGAGCAGTTTTGTACTCAGGTCTCAGGGAACAGTGGACAGATTTAACAAAGCAGACTTCATGTGAATTTCCTGGTTACACAATCGTACTTCTTTTTGTTCGTGCAGTACACAAAGTACATATCTATCTATCTATCTGTTATCACCCAGATGAGGACGGGTTCCCTTTTGAGTCTGGTTCCTCTGAAGGTTCCGTCCTCATGACCTCTCAGGGAGTTTTTCTTTGCCACCGTCACCTCTGGCTCGCTCATTACGGATAAATTCATACATTTAAAATTGACATCCTGTAAATGTATTTATTTCTGTAACGCTGCTTTGTGACAATGTCCGTTGTTAAATCGGAATGTAATTGAATCGAAATGTAACTGAATTGAATCTTTGAGTAACGTTTGTGATTCGTGTAATAATTTCATAACCATGCACAAATTGTAAAATATCTTATAATGTCACTGGATTGAGTTTATTAGTGTGTTTAAAAATTGCGATTTAGCAACAGGCCACACAAAGCACAAAGACCAATAAATGTGAAAATGTAACTAGAAACTGTATAAAAGTCAAAGCCTGTGTAATTTTTCACAACCGTTTCGGCCCTTCGCTGTTAATCCTCCAGCTCTATTTTGGCTCAATATATTAATATGCAGTAAATAATACAGTAAAATGTGTTTCCTGTTGTGCTGGCCATGAATTTGGACTTGATCTTTCAGCCAGCTTTCGTGGTTTATGTAATACTTTCTTGAACATGTGCCAGCTGAGAGAATTTATATATAGTTTATGCTGCTGGATGCAGTTTATTAGTGTATTTAGAGCAAATTGCTACCAGAGAAAAAGTGCAGCGTAAGCAGACAGATACTGTACACACACGGCGTAAACGTCACGCTGTAAACCTACAATTCATCACCGTGTGTCCATCAAAAACGTGTGTCCTTTTTGGCCGGACAGTTTAAGTGACAATAAAAACAATCCATAACCACTGTTTGGTTTTTAAGTAATTAAAGAAAAGCCGTTGCACTCAGGTGAAGGGTCACTTCAGAGACACGAAGCTCGGACCAGGGGGAAGTGAGGTAATTAAATTAGCTTGGGGAGGCCATGTTTAATTAGTGTCACTTAGAAAGACGCCGCTGTCTTAAGTGAAGTGCTCTTGCAGATGAAAAAGCCACTTCTTCAGACAATCCTGAAGGTTTTTTTTAGGATGAGGGGATGAGGAGCTGGGGGTTGGAGGTCCCTCCCGTGGGTTATGCTACACACTTAGTCTTGAGATGTTTATCAGTCGGGACTTCAGAGAGGGCCTAATAAAAACCAGCCGGCCTGGATACGAACGGTTGGACGCAGTTCCTATTGGGGGTGTGTTTACCGTTACTCTGCAACCGTCATTTAATTTCTGAAATGTTCTGTGCCACATTAAGCAGAGAGAAATACTTCTTTGAAGAAACGGGCACCAGGCCTTCTGGCTGGTAAACAAACACGTGAAGAAGACATGTGTTTGCCCCACACGGTTTGCTCACTTTTTTGGCTCTTGATTTATACCTCAACATTACAGATGCATCTGTATTTATGCTGGTATCATGTACTGTGCCCATTAACACCCTGATGCCCAGTGATACTACATGATGACCCTATTGTACACTGTCATTCTAATGAACAACGAGAAAATTACAGCAATCTGGAAGTATTTTACGATGAAGCATACTCTGCAAGCATATCAAGAGGAGAAGCTACAGCCTTTTCCTACAATATAAGTAACCTGATAATATAACGTCATGTTGTTTAAACGGTATGTTTAACAGAGAACACGTGGGCACCCGACCTGAGCACACACACAGCAACACCAGTGACCGTGGCCATTAAAAATGAACACACAGCGGTGGAAGCGAGCATGCAGAGAAACTGCCTCTTGTGAGAGAGAGCAGTTCACTTCGGCGAGCACTGAGACATGAGCTCTTCCTTTGGCCTGCTTGCAAGTGCAATTCCTGGCCCCTTGCGATCATTTTTAATGATCACGCTTGCTGATTCTGCTGTGCATGCTCACATGATTAGCCAACACGCTCTCTATTAAATGCTTTATTTATATCTTAAATATGAAACTCAGCATGAGGAGTTTATTGTGTTCAAATAAAAAAATATATATTTTTTTCATGACACACCTGATTGATTAATGCTAAGTAGGTTACTCAGGTTATGAAAAAACATGTACTCATACTTTTACTCGGTCTGAAAAAATGGTGTCGATGCATCCCTAGCTGATGAGGACTGAAACCCAACAGGGTGTGGAACTTCAATGAGGAGAGAGAGAGAGAAAGAGAAAGAGAGAGAGAGAGATGCCCAGAAGCAAATCTCCTGTCCGGTTGCGAAATCAGGAAGCAACAAGCCTCTCAAGATCAATGAGTGTAGCCGCAAGCAGGAAGGGGAGGAGCCAAAAGCCGCCCAATGACAGCGAGGCCTCGGGGAGCACTGACTGACGCAAACCAGGAAGCCACCTGATGTGACTGGGGTCAGATAAATGCAGCAGCGGCAGCCGCGGAAGAACAGGTGCTTCCTCCGAGCCTCGCTGCCTGTTTCGGCCATGACAGACCCAGTTTTTCCCAGCAGCCCCCCACCCCCACAACCCCACACTCCCCAACACACACACACACACACACACACTCGCCTTCTGTATGTGTGTGTTTGTGTGTGTATGTGTGCATTGACGGAGCAGCATCCTCAGGCAGGGCGAGACGAAGGACAGGGCACGCACGCAGGCCAGGAAACTGCCGACGCACTGTTACCGCCGCTGTTTTTGTTTTCGTTCTCCAGCTTTCTGTTTCCACACACAACACGTATATATGAATGCAGCAACAACACAAACTAAAATAAAAGGAAAGCCATAACAGGTTCAGCGCCCCGATCGTGATCCTGCGCTGACGAAAAAAGGTAGTAGCTCTAGACCTTTCAGAGCTGTGAGAATCACGTTACAGTGGATAGAGGTTACGGTGTGGAACACTGTGTCAGTGTCAATACGTGCCGAATGCATCGCAGGATAAAACAATAGGATGATGAGAGCGGAGGATGTGTGTGTGTGTGTGTGTGTGTGTGTGTGTGTGTGTGTGTGTGTGTGTGTGTGTGCGAAGGTAGAGGAAAGGTATTTCTCGGAGTCACTGCAGGGGGAGGCACGTATACAGACGGTTCTACACATACATTTGGAACTCATTAAACTCCTGACCTGAGAGACAAACAGTGCAAATGTAGTATCCTGGTTCTGATGCTGTCCTGAGCTGTGTGTGTGTGTGTGTGTGTGTGTGTGTGTGTGTGTGTGTGTGTGTGTGTGTGTGGTATCATGCTTTAGAGATATTTTATTGTTATATAAGAGTGGGGTCTTGTCATCAAGCCCAGGTGTTAAATTATGAAAGGGAGAAGGGTGCCGAGAGAGAAGCTGGTGAGGGAGCGAGTGTTTATAGCTGCTATAACGTAAGTGAGAAGAGGAACTAACTTGTTTCACCAATGTTCCATAGCATTAAATGTAACTAGAAATGGATAAAAAAAGTGTGTCTTTCTTTAATAAATGAAGGTTATATTGCTAAATTGCTGTGATATAAGTGGAATAAAACACTTCCCGGCATGTTACTCCGCTTCATCCTTCATCACACCATTCCATCGCTGATTATTCTCCTATAACAACACAACATGGAATGTTTTAATCTTTACTTAATAACACATTCACTGAAAATTAAGTCCAAATAATAAATACAAATAATGAAAGCCTTGATTAGGTAATGCAACAGTGTTCTTTTTTTTTTCCTGCACACACTTCTCAACGTTTTTAAAATGATGTAGCGCTGAAATATTTTCATTCGTCATGAAACAGCGCCAGTTCAGGCTCTAATGTGGTGGATGATATGGAGAGAGAAGGGTTAGCGCGGCCCTTTGGTTTGTTTCCAGCGGCTCGTAAACTGTGTGAATAAACCTTCCTCTGTCCGATCGGCTGATTCCTCGTTCGCACCACTCGGGTCCTGCATCTCTGGGATTGTTTTGAGCTGTCCAGCGAGGAAGGAAGCCAGTGTGAGAAAGTGCCTGTTTTTTTGGAGCGGACAGGAATTGGCCTCATCGCGCGCGGTTCCTCTTTTCGCCAGCCGAAACAATGCAGTGGCGTCACACCCCTCCACTGGAGCTCGGCTTTTCACATGGAAAAATGTTCCCAGAATTCCGCTCCCAGGCTCAAAGGTAAGACTGGGAATGAAGGGAGGGAGGGAGCGAAAGAGAGGGTTGAGGGTTTTGGAGAGTAAGGCACTGATCACGTGATTCAAGGAGTCCACGTAGCTATGGAAACACGCCTCCGTTTTCCAAACGACGACCAGGAAAAGGTGCTCAACTGGGCCTGGAAACTCTACGCCAACTAAGCACGTCAGTTCATTGTTAGGAATCTTGTAAAAAAAAGGGAGAAGATCAAACCAGGGGACTAATAATGAAGGAGTTTGGTCAAGAGATTGAAAACGCCACAATGCAATGCTGTGTAAAATCAAAGTCATAAACCATTCATTGTACTCATCCATGTTAATTTGCTAGCTGTTGAACTAGTTAGCGCCCCAAGCTATTTAAACAATCTGCATGATTGGTTGTTAGGAACAATATTAATCTATGATTGGTCATTGGCAACAATGGAGATCATTAATTGGTCAGTAGGAAGAACGGTAAACAGAGATGTGTTGTTGGAAACAATGGCAATTAGAGATTTAGGTCTTTTGGAACAAATGTGATCAGTGATTGGTCACTGGAAACCATGCTGATGAGCGATTGGTCGCTGGGAGTAATGGTGATCAGTGATTGGTTGCTGGGAGTAATGGTGATCAGTGATTGGTTGCTGGGAGTAATGGTGATTGATCGCTGGGAATAATGGTGATCAGTGATTTGTTGCTGGGAGTAATGGTGATCACCGATTGGTTGCTGGGAGTAATGGTGATCACCGATTGGTTGCTGGGAGTAATGGTGATTGGTCACTGGGAGTAATGGTGATCGGTGATTGGTTGCTGGGAGTAATGGTGATCAGTAATTGGCTGTTGGGAGTAGTGGTGATTGGTCTAGAAAGGATCTAAGATGGCTGGATACTGATAATGAAGAAATGTCTTCAGGTAGTGCTACAGTGGGGCAATGGGGCAGATGCCGAGGCCCAGATCAGAGATCACAGATAGCCTGTCTATGATCTCCGGCCAAAATGTGCTGATGTAAGGACACTAATCATCTGTCGATGCTGGACAGTGTGGTTAAATCATGTACGGTGAAGTTTATGGGATGTAATCTGTCTTCTATGCAGTATTTTATATTGTATAAACTGAAGCTTTGAGTTGCTGATCATCGAGAAAGTGTTATTGGACATATTTTGGCTCCCATGGTTGTTTTAGATCTACAGTCCATTTATCAACTGGATAATGGTTTTCCAGTTATATTACCAAGCTCAAAGTCATGTTGTCTTAAGCAAACAATGGGATATTCTGTTTTCTTGTCCAGTATATTGTTAAGCTCTTGTTTGGATTTTGGTAAACAATGCAAGTCTGCATGAACTGTGTATGGTATTTGAGGTCTGGGTTTGAGACTTGTTAAGACTTAAGACTTATCCTGGATACTGTAGATTTGTACCTAAGAGCTGCTCCTGTAATCGTAAAGACTGTCCTGTGCTCATCCCTGGACTCTCTGCTCACACAGAACATCCTGCAAACAAACATCTGTATATTCGAATGATTTATAATCACACTATCCGTCAGTAACCCAGAAGAGCATGGGTTCCCTTTTGAGTCTGGTTCCTCTAAAGGTTTATTCCTCACCAGTGTCTCCTCTGGCTTGTTTATCAGGGAGATAAATCTGCATCCAGATATCTGTAAAGCTGCTTTGAGACATCTGCTGTATTTCCATTATATAAAAAACAATGCCTTGTATTTTGACTTTCATCCTGTGATCCTCGATGCGGTCACACCCCTGGGTTACATTTATGACATTTAAATGGCAAAAAAAAAAGTACCCCAAAACTGTCCACTGGTGTCTTAGAAAGCTTTCTTGCTCTTAATAAGTTCTGGCAAATTTTCTTCCAGTGTGCTGGTTAATCAGCAATCTGGCCAGATTTATTCAGGCGAGACACCAATGAGAAAATCAATACTAATTCGTCATACATCATATCAATCATTGGCTCAGTGCCTCTTGAGCAAGGTTACATTTGGGTCGACAACACAATACACTTTGCGCTGGCAAGAATGCCAAAAGTAATTTATTTAAAAAAAATAAAAAAATCTTAATGGAAGAACAAATGGACTCCAGCCTGGCTGTAAAAGTCTGGAGAGTCTGGAACATAGTAAATGAGGAAAAGCCTGACTGTGAGCAAAGCTGCCCAGCATACACTTATACACAACAGAAGAGCTAGTCAACACCCTTCAGATTAGTGCCAATGAGAAAAGGAGCTGGAAAATAATGAAATCATGTGGCCATCTGTCCAGCATCCGCCTCGGTCCTGCAGCATTCATAACGAGGGGCTGCACGTCCTGATGGATGAAGTCATGCTAAGCTGACCAAGCCAGTAGAGCTCCTGGTGGAGGCTAAATTAAAATTGATCAACTAGTACACACAAGTGGATGAGTGTGATGCGACGAGCCCATTTTCTTACTCACATTAATCATGTAACAGTTAGCAGATCTGGAAACCCGGCACCAAAACCTGGACAATGTTCTTCATAAATCATCGCTTAAAAATCCAAGACAATGTGGTGAAGGTTTCTGTAAGGACACGTTTATTTAATATTTATGGAAGGAGACTCCAGTGTCAGTGCTTTGTAACAGTCAGAGGTAAAGCTGTGTCTATAAGCAGCCAAGAAACTTAAAATTGTCTTTTCTTTTACAGAAAATGTGAAACTATAGCCCCGCCTACCCGAGTGAACTCTCACCCAGTTTTAGTTATGATTCATCTTCCATGAGTCATTATTAACTCAAACGCTTGTTTGATGATCATTCAATAATCATTTATTAATTTTCATTCCACATAAGTCGCCACCCAGTGCTAATCAAAAACAAGTTAAGTTACGTCAAGAAAACCTTTAAACCCTTTTTTTTGCGTCAGTGTTATTGCATGTAGAGCAATGTCCTCCACTGATGTTTTATACTAACATCACACGAGGTTTAGGGTCAGAGACAGCATCAATGCAGCATTCATCAGCGCTGTTTTAAACCCCAAAATGAAACCCTACCCTACGGCCTTGGTCTTCCTGGCCTTTTGGCAAATGAGGACAAATGCGTCATTTGGGACCGGGGGTTCTCTCAGTGCCGTGACTCTGATTTCACCAGCTTACTGTAAATACGTATTAATGTGCCGTCACTGGATGCATCAAGATGCCAAAACAGACACACCAAATTCCAGCTCATAGCGTAAACGCCTGTTTAGTGGTGCGTCCATAATATCTGCAAGGGTTCCCTGGGTTGTTTTTTTGGAAACTAAGAAACCTTAACTGTCCAATGAACCCCTGAGGAACCTTTTCTACCAAGCACCAAGAGCTAAATGTTAGATGCCTGATAGGTTCTAGATATTCCCATGCACTCTTTAAAAATGTAGATTCCTTTTGGGGAGGTTCTATGTAGTACCCCAGAACAGAGGGGTATTTTTAGAAATAGAACCCTTTTTAACCTTTAAGGAACCCTTAAAGAACGCTTTTTTAAGAGTATATATGTACAAAGTCCAATTTGTTGGACATTATTTTCTTCTGAATATGTAGAACCTCTAAGGAATCTAGTTAAAGTCAGCCTTGTTAGTTGGTACAACCTTAGGGGAAAAAGGGTCTTTAAGGGTTCATTGGATCATTAAAAGGTCTTAGCTTCCAGAAAGGTTCTATTTGAACCCCTCTCAGATAATAAAAAAACTTTCTTGTACGTTTCTATATAGAAAGGGCTCCAAACCTCCTTAGAGACACCTAGCCTCCACAGATAACGAAACACACGAGGTTTCTACACGTTCTAAAAGTGTGCACTATTAAAAAGACATGGTTCCTCAATGATTCTTTGGATGGTCTAAGTTTCCTAAAGATCTAGTTGCAACCTTATCTGTTGGGGAAACACTCTGTTGAACGGTTCTACATAGAACCCTTAATGGGTCTTTGGTTGTTCCTCGGATGTAAGGGAATCCTTAAAAGTTTTATGTAGAACCCTACAACAAAGTGTTTCTCCATCAGAGAAGGTTCCTCCATGATTCTTTGGATGGTTAAGGGTGCTAACCCTCCTAATGTTATTCTTGGAACCATTTCTGATGGAGAAACACTCTGCTGTAGGGTTCTACATAGAACCCTTAAGCGATCATTAGATGTCCCTGTAAGGAAACCCTTAAAATCTCTATGTAGAACCCTGCAACACAGTGTTTCTCCATCAGACAAGGTTTCTCAGTGATTGTTTGGATGGTTACTGGTTCTAAGCTTCCTAAAGATCTACTTGCAACCTTATCTGTTTGGGAAACACTCTGTTGTAGGGTTCTACATAAAACCTTTAATGGTTCTTTGGATGTCCCTCTAAGGGAAACCTTAAAAGTTCTGTGTAGAACCCTACAACAAAGTGTTTCCCATCAGAAAGGTTCCTCCATGATTCGTTGGATTATGGGTTCTAACCTTCCTAAAGGACTACGTGGAACTTTCTATGATTGATTAATAGGGTTTTACATAGAACTTTTAAGGGTTCCCCTAGAATGACAACTGAAGAACATTTAATGAGTGGACAATCACAACTCCGCCCCCTTCACTGAGACAGCCAATGACAGCCATGTCCATTAGCATATAAACTCAACGCCCAGGAAATGTGCTTCACTGTTCTTCACTGTGGAGAAATTTAAGAGTTAACTCTTAAAAAAATAATGTAAAAAATAATGTCTGTTTTAGAGTAACCCTAACCCAATGTACCACAAACCGTAATGCAGAAATAACTCATCAGAACCGGTCTGAGTAACAGAACCGAGCAGAACATGTCTGTGGAGAGATGTGGTTATAAGTGAATTTACTGTATGTTGAAATGTGTGAATCAGACAAGGGCCGAGTGCCAGATCGTTCTCCAGGGTTCTGGCCAGAGAATAATGGATATAATCCTAAAATTCATTACACCCCATGCATGGACGTTTACACAGCCAGCTAGAAAGCACCATATGTTTGCTGTGTTTGGAAGGGCTTATGTGTGTGTGTGTGTGTGTGTGTGTGTGTGTGTGTGTGTGTGTGTGTGTGTGTGTGTGTGTGTGAGTAATGATAGTGATGTTCAGTAGAGGAACAGAAGAAGCAAATGAATGAGCTGATTCTCTCCACTGACAGCGCTGCGTAGACGAGAAGTGTAATTTAATCTGCTTTTGGACTAATTTTCTGGGTTTCACCCCAAAAGTTATTTATTTATTTATTTATTTATTTATTTATTTATAATTTGTTATATATGTGGCAAGAAGCTAAGTTCTTACAAATGTCACATTTCTTATTACTAAATTGTCCAATTTTTTATGTTTAAGTTTGTAGTTTTTATTCGTCAAAAGATCTTTCAAAGCTCTAATATCCACGGTTGTTGCAAAAGCTCTGAAACTGGAGACTCCTTCCATAAATGCTGAGAAGACTTAAACTTCATCGTATCAATGATTGTACACGTTTTATTTTAAACGCTTGGAGCGCCCACCCTGTGAACGAGCCGTTACTATAGAAACGATAACATGTTAAAAACGAGTGCATTGAGCGTCCGACCAATCAGAATGGAGAGTTCAAGAGCGCTGAGGTCTAAACGAAGGGATAACAAACAACGCGGTGTGGTCATACAGGATGCTCACGATGCTCGCAGGGCCTGTATGTTTAAGTAGAGGAAAATCAGTCTGACGCTGAGACTTCAAATAAACATCAAGCAGCTGTTCTCGTCCACTCCCTCCTGCGCTGGTGAGAGAGCCAAGCGACGGAGGCCAAGCACACAGCGGTTTGAAGTTCCTCAATAAACACCGCACATAGAGACATCAGGAAGCGGCACTCGGAGGCCAATACGGAGGGCTGGAATGGTTGGGAATGTGAGGCTGAAAAGGAAGCTGACTCAGAGCAGCAAGGAAGCGAGGCAAGACGGCTTTAAGGGGCACTCATCTTTCCTTACTACACCTGAATATGATATACACACACACACAAAAATTAATGCAATAATCTTCACAAAGAAGTGCGCATGCTAGATGTCAAAGTTCCTGAAACCGAGAGTGGCGCTGAACAAGGCTTCGCTAAATAATGACTAAAAGCTGGAGCTGGAGGCTGCTGGCATTTTTATGGCTTCACGACCCTTAAAAAAAAACTCTTTCTGTTAACTCTTTCATTTCTGAGTCACCAAATAGTTTCCACCATCCCAGTGCATGACTGTAGAGCAGGTCAGAATGTACTGTATACACAAGTCAATGACCAAATTATTAGGAACCCCATTCTAAAACTGGGGTAACGCTGTGCATTCGGAGATGCTTTTCTGTCCACAACTGATGTACAGAGTGATTATGTGAATCAACATAGCTGACACTTCCTGTCAGTTTCAACAAATCTGTCCATTCTCTCATTAACAAAGTGTGTCCTCTCAGAGAATGACTGCATACTGGGTGCTTTTTTCTCTGGCGTAAAGTCTAGAGAGAGTAATCTGTGAAAATCCCAACAGGTTTCTGAAACACTCAAACCAGCGTGATCTTAATATCAACCGACGCTTTTGATCCATGCCTACATGATCAGGCGTACAGGGGTTCCTAATAAATTGGTCAATGAGTGGAAATCATTCTATATCACACATCTTGTTAAGTCTCATAATCAGGAAGAACATCAGACCCTGTAAAGCGTTCACCTTGAATCCAGCCATAAACAATAAAGTGATGTCAAAGATGCTCCCTGAGCCAGGAAGGTCACGGTAAACAGGATATTGCTCACCAGCAAGCTGCATCCCATATCGACAACTCCAGCAAGCATCCTAAACCTCAACTACCAGCTACTACGCTCAACTTCTCGCTATATTTAACGTACAGCTTTTATGTCTCTCTGGTGTCTCCTTAAACAGGTAACAATAGCAATATTAGATGTTCATGTTTGACACATTCTAGCCGTACACTTTCACTGTAAACGGTCTGGACGAATGTACAAACGTAACAGACGTGAAAGGTCGTGAAAGCTTTATCGCCTTTTTAGCAGTGAAACAAACCAGCGTTCTCCAAGACCTTGATGCAGTATATTATAGAAACAGTGCAGTATGAGATCATCCCATCATGAGATCACTGATGTGGTGTAAATTAGAACAGTTACACTGCAAATACACACTGACCAAGTGGACCCACAACACGATAAACACTACACAATGCAACACAGCTGAGCTGCTGAGGGGAGAGAACAGGAAACTGTAACACAGTGACTGCAGTGGTGTGTGTGTGTGTGTGTGTGTGTGTGTGTGTGATGGGTGAAGGCTCACTGACTAGCAGCATTGACACAACTGTCCAAATCTGACATTCCCTGAGTGTCCTGAGTGTTATGAGTAAAGTGGACTTCCTGTGCGACAGGTCAAACTGGTACTTTTATTGAGAACAGTGTTTAATCTGTTGATGAAGACCAAATGGAAAAATGTTTATCAAAGATGTTTACTCCATGACAAAATCGTCCGGAGCTCGGGTTTTCCGGGTTTCTTCCCAAAAACAAGCTGGTGGATTAGGAACGCCAAATTTCTCCTTAATGTGAACGTGTGGCGCGATGGACTGGTGTCAAATCCAGTTGTCGTTTTTTTTTATATTACTTTTTTATTTTTATACTTTTTCATTTAATTAATTATTTATTTATTTATTTATTTATTTATTTATTTATTTAATTTTTTATTTATCTATCTATCTATTTATTTATTTATTTATTTTCTCATAATTTTATTTTTTTTATATGCTTCTAATTTTTTTTTACATTACTTTTTTATTTTTATACTTTTTCACTTAATTCATTTTAGTTTTTATTTATTTATTTATTTATTTATTTATTTTCTCATAATTTATTTTTTATTTTTTATGATATGCTTCTAATTTTTTTTTTACATTACTTACCATTTATTAATTTTTTTTATTTGTTTTGTTTCTTTATTTCTTGTTTTCTTTTTGTTTTTTTTTTACTTAACATTGTTCATGCTGCA
>CM074963.1:16391546-16406546 GCA_037577455.1 Pangasius macronema | reverse complement strand
CATGGATGACAGACAAACTGGGAATGCTACATTCTTTAAAGCTTAAGACTTTAGAATACGCTTCCTGATGTCACTTCCTGTTGGTAGGTTGGCGTGATGGTATGGTTTAATGATAGCCAGCGAGTAGCGTGGGAACCTCGGATAAGAGGTGGGAACGAGGCACTTAAGGAAGGTGGAGCATCCAGGGAACGGACCGCCGTATCGACCAATCAGAACGCAGACGCTGATGCATTTTGACCCCGTGTGAAGCGGTCCAAGCGGTCCCTATTAGCACACTGTGATGACTGCAATGATATTCTGGCCATTGTCTCGGTGTGTATGAGCCTGATATCCTGCTGTGTGCAATAGTGTGTCATGGCACATTGAAGTGAATTATACCTCGAACAATAGTGCTGATAAACTAAACAGTTCCCATGCAATGCTTGCAGAAAAAAAAAAGAAAAGAAAAAGGATTTGGAGAGTACGGACGGAACACCCCTTTCATTTCCCTAACAAGGCCACAATAGGAAGAGAGGCAAGGCCTTCTCAGCATTGTGTTTTCTCCGTATGGTTTACTGAGACGTCGTAGCCGTGATGAGTACACAGCAGACACAAAACACAGACTGAGGACACCAACAGAACACATAACACCACATCGTTCACCACATCAGTTTGGTCGTTATTAACACCGAAGCAGCGGCTGGAATGCGAGCGAGGGAGCACAAGCAGGTGCACTCTTCAACAACAACAACAACACAACCACGGGCTATACAACATCATAAATGTTAGCTTTATGTTGACTGTGAATACGCGCTGAGATTTCCCATGCTGAGCCGCCATCATCCCAAACGAGTGACATACACACCACCCCGCCTCAGGTTTCCCCTCCTCTGTCTGTCCCCTCCAGCATGAATCACGATGGTGAGAAATCTAAAATAAGGCCCGATTCTTCCTCTCCCTGATTCATCCCTGTGCTGCTTTTTGTTCCTGAATGAAGTCATTTTCACTCTGAGTTCTCTGTAAAAAAAAAAAAAATTGGTCAAGATCCAAATCATGATTTCCTATCCAGAGAAGAAAGAAAATAAGGCTGGGGGAAGAACGTTCCAAGTTTCAAGCACCAACATGATTGGAGTAGAGCCTGAGCACAAAACGTATCCAATCAATGACGTTTATCTTTTAACCTCTTCAAAGGGTGAAGAAGCGAGAAGACACCTAGCGTAACTATGACCCAAACGCGTCACACTTTAGATTTGTCGCAAAGCATGTTCCATCTGAAAACAAAAAAGTTTTTTTAAGAAAATCAGGCGTGACACTGAGGAGTTAAATAAACATAACCTCTTATGATAAGTGGCCAGCGACGGCGATTAATTACCCGGGCTGTGGGCCTCTCTGGTTTTTATTACAAGTGCACATGTTCCATTTTGAGATAGATATGAGAAGACAGCGATAGTCCAGGGGAGGACAAATGAAAAATTCATTAGCGAGCCCACAAGTGATCGCTCTTCTTCGTTTGAAGTTCAGGCCTGTGTTTTGTTACAAGTGCTAGCTAACAAGATGTAATATAGAATGACAAGCATTAGTTTAAACGTGTAATTAGACTCGTCTATGCTATTAAAACTATTATACCATTTTGCTAGCAAACTAGCAAACTAAGACAGCTAAAGTGGTTGATCACAGAATTCTTTCCTTGGTGAAGAAAGACAACTTCACAACATCTAGCCAAGTCAAGAATACTCTGGAGAAGGTCGGCATATCATTGTCCAAGTCTACAATCAAGAGACGCCTTCATGAATGTAAATACAGAGGGTTTACAAGAAGGTGCAAACCACTGGTAACATTCAAGAACAGGAAGCCCAGAAAAAAAAAAAAAAAAAAAAAAAAACTCTACAAACCCTGAGCAGTTCTGATGCAAGAGTAACTTGTACCAGAATGATGGGAAGAGAAGAGTATGGAGAAGAAAAGAAAGGAACAGCTCATGATCCAAAGCATACTATCTGTCAAACATGGTGGAGGCAGTGTTATGGCATGGGCATGTATGACTGCCAATGGAACTGGGTTACTGGTGTTTATTGATGATGTGACTGCTGATAGAAATAGTAAGATGAATTCTGAAGTGTATAGAGGTATACGTTCTGTACAGGACTGATTCAAGATTCAAAGAACTTTATTAATCCCAGGGGGAAATTGCTTTATTAATCCCAGGGGGAAAATAGGACAGCGCTTCACAATACAGACCCAAAACATATCGCGAAAACAACCCAAGAGTTTTTTAAGGCAAAAAAATTGAATGTTTTTAAATGTCTGATGACCTCAACCCAATTGAGCTGCTTTTCATTACTGAAGACAAGACTGAAGGGATTTGTATCCAAGTATTAAAAATAATTGTCAGTTTGTCCAATTACTTTTGAGCTTGTGAGAAAGTGGGAAAAAAAAGTCCGTAGTTCCAAAATGATTATTTTTGTTAATATTATTGTTAATAATATGGAAATATTATTTTTGTTAAACCTCTTGCTTCATTTCAAATCCATTGTGGTGGTGTATAGAGACAAAACGTATGAAAATCGTGTCGCCGTCCAAATACTTATGGACCTGACTTTATATTGTATACAAAAAAAACACTTTTTTTGCAAAATTCAATAGTTGATGAACATGAGAAGAAGAAAAACGAGTATAAAAAACACGACTATCCCCGAGATGTAATCTTCTGATCTGATCTGATCTGATTTGATTTCCACCCCCTGCATTGTGAACATTGTCTCATAAAGGAGCATTTGTGTTTTATTTTTTGTGTAAATCAGTTCCAGAGTTTTCTCCAAAACATCAACCCCAGACACGCAGAACTGTGACCCTGTAAATCTTCAGAGCGCGTCGTGGATTTGTACGGCTTTTATAACTGCTGAATCTGTGCGAAAAGAATTCGGTCAAGAATCACAGAATCCTTGGAGAAAGTCATACAGCTGTCCGAGGCTTTTAGAAGACAAAATAAACAGTCATGGAGCAGGGTGTGTGTGTGTGTGTGTGTGTGTGTGTGTGTGTGTGTGTGTGTGTGTGGTGGGTGGGTGGGTGGCAGCTAACAGGCCTACATAAACGCCACTTAAAGAAACATCTGCTCTTCAGAGTTAACCGAATGTCTTTGCAATGATGGGGATTTATGTACTAGTAAATAAACCATAAAATGAGTGAATCAGATAACTCTCCTCCTCCTCCTCCTTCTCCTCCTCCTCTTCTTCCTCCTCCACCACCTCCACCGCCTGCCCGGGTACTCGGACGTAAACACGTTGGCTGTTTGTACCTCACTCTGAAATGTACCCCACATAAATATTTACACTCCAAACATTCATCAATGTGCCCTTATCTCCACACTACGAGAGGAAATTCAATGCAAACAGCTGACAAGACAGAAGATAAGACTTATCCTTAAAACTGCAATCGAGTTTAGTATATTTCTTTCCTCTGAGGTTTATTTACTGTTTTTGTTCTGAAATCAAACTGATATGCTTTTACTTCAACAGCAATCTCGCTAGTACAAAAAGTTTCCACCAAGCATCAGCCTTTGTGTAAGAAAGTAAAGTACTATAGCATTTTGGCTAGCACTACCTCGAATGCTAATATTAAAATTAGTCACTAAAAATGCTAGCTAACATTACAACTAGAAGCCAGAAGCAAACTAGGTAAAAATGAGGTCAAATGTCTTTTCCTAAACCATTATCCAGGTTTGCTAGGAAACTAGCAGTAGGCTAAATAATTAAAACCAGCAATGTTTGCTAGCAGCCTAGGTGAAACTTAGCCAAATGTTATATTTTGTTAATAAAACCATCATCTAGGTTTGCAAAACAGCTAGCTAACATGAGGTTAACTATATCATTAGAGTAGTTTGTGCTATTAAAACTATTATCCAACTTTGCTAGCAAAGTGGCTAACAATAGACTAAGTAATTAATACCAGTAAAGGTTGCTAGCATAATAGGTAAAATTAGGCCAAGTGCTACATTTTGTTATTAAAACCATCATCGAGGTGTGCTAACTAGCTACTAACATTAAGCTAACTATGATATAAACTAGCCCGTGTTATTAAAACTAACTTTCAATGTTTCCAGAGAACATACGGTAAGCTAACTAATTAAAATCAGTAGTCAGTTTTGCTAGCAAACTAGGTACAATTGGGCCAAATTTTATGTAAATCATTATCCAGGTTCACTTGCAAGCTAGCTAACATTAGGCTAACTGTATTAAAACTACTGTCCAACTTTGCTAGCAATCTAATTAACTAACCAGTAAAGTTCACTTGTGGGCTAGGTAAAATTAAATTACTTTTTTTTATAATTATTATGAAAGCAATTACCTAGGGTTGCTATCAATGTAGCTAACATTAGGCTAGCTATATTGTTAATAACTAGCAATAACAGGAGTTATTTAAACTATTATCTAGCCTTGCTATAAAACTAGCTAACAGTAGGCTAAATTACTAAAGCCAGTAATAATTAAAACCACATTTTGTTGTTAAAGTTGTTAAAATATTTTGTTATTGCAAACATTATCCAAGTTCCCTAGCACGCTAGCTAACATTAAAACCAGAAGCAGTTTTCTAGCTAACATTAGGCTGAGTTATAAAACTATTATCCATCTTTGCTGACAAACTAACAGTAGGCTAAGTAATTAACACCAGTCAGATTTGCTAGGAAACTAAGTAAAATTAAGCTAATATATATTTTGCTTTTATTTTGCTATTTTTCTAGCAGGTTAGCTAACATTAGGTTAACGATGTTATAAGACTTAGCTTATACTACTATTAGACTAGCCCAAATTCACTAAGTAAAAGCAGTCACGTTTGCTTGAAAATTAGGTAAAACAAGGCTAATAATTACACTGACCATTGAGTTATATTTTGCTATTAAAAGCATTATTGAAATTTGCTAGTAAGCTAGTTTTTTAGCCAGGTTTTGTAGAAAAATGTCATATTTTGTGATTAAACAAATCCCTGGAGAGTTAGCTGGATTAGAAATACACTCGACATGATTAATGGCATTCCGCAGCGAGACGAAAGCAATGCCTAGCTCGCTTATCACCACCGACTCTTTTCATTTTCAACTCGCATTCCTGTTGGGTTTTTTTTTTTTGGTGTCTGCATTTCAGACTGAAACTCCCTCCGCGTGCTCGCTGACAGAATAAAAGCGGGCGCGTCAGGGGCCGGAGCCGGACGTCGGAGCCTCGCCGAGTGGTTTCTCTGTAAACATGCAGAGCCAGCCTTGTGGTTTGGACTGTTGGTGAAGCAGCACTGCTCTGTTTTCATGTCAACAAAGTGCTTTAGGCAAACGACAACATCACTAAACATCACAGCATTCGGCACACGCCGTTCACTGACGGACATATTTGTTATACACACAAACGTGTCTTTCCTATTCCACGAGTGTTAGTGTTAGCCAGTGACCCCAGTCTGAGGGAAAGTGATTACTGCAAGCCATCGCATCGCCGCACAACTTTCAAACATTCTTACAGGGCGTAAACTATCGGCTTTTTCACTGTGGCGTTCTGTCAAACACACTCAGCTGTCTAAGGAAAAAACGCCCTGACGTCGTGTCCGAGTGTTTCATTAAGAACAGGAAAAGTCTCAGCAAAAGTGTATAACATTTACATCATTTGCTGTCAAAACCTGTTAACTCTATTTACTGCATAAAAATTTCTTGTCACTGATTTGAATCCCCTTCTCCATATTTATCTGGAAATGTTTGTGTTTTCTTAATATTCTTAAGATTAGCCGTTCGATGTGATGTGTTTTTGTGAAGTGAGAGAAAAATCCAGTGATGTGGTTTGGAAAAATATGGAGGTATAGCTACTTTTAATGTACGTACATGTTTTAGGTCAGAAAAAAAACATATGCTAATTAGCAAAAAAAAGACATCCTTAAATCATTCTTGGAAAAAAATTCCCACAACTGCCCTAAAAATCAATGTCAGAGAGAGTTAAAAGCTAAAATTTCTCATTTTGACATGCATAAGAATGCTAGCTAAGCTAGCCAGCTAAGTCTGTTTAGCTCCATCATTAGCTAATGTTTTTATACAAGTCAGTCAGACATTTTAGCTTTTAGCATTTAGACAGACAGACAGACACACACACACACACACACACACACACACACACACCTAACTAGCAGATGGGAATTGATAAACTTGCTAACATTAGGCTAAGTATATAGCCCATATATATCATATACTCCCAACAAGTTGCCAAGTTTGCTAGCAAACTGGTTCAGTAGCTAGCTAGTTTATGTTAAAATAGTGACAAACATCATTAACATTAAGCTGTTACACTGTGTGATTTAAACCAATAGGCAAGTTTGCTAGCAAGCGAGCTAACATTAAAGCTTGTATAGTGAGGAAACTAGGTAAAATTAGGCCAAATGTTATATTTTGTTATTGAGACCATTATACACATTTGCTAAACAGCAAGCTATCATTAAGCTAACTATGCTACTAGACTAGCCTGTTGCCTGTTGTGAGATTAGCAATTCGTAAAGACGTGTTTTTACAAGGTGGTTAAATTATCTGAAAAAAGTAAGGGACAAAAGGTGGGCTTGAATGATTGCAAAATGGAGGAATAGTTACATTTATGTATATTTTTAGGTCAGGGAAAAAAAGGTTAGCTAATCATTTTTAAAAAATCCATTTAACAAAGAGATAAATATCTAAAATTTCTTACACTGACATGCATTAAAATGCTCACTAAGATGTTAGCTAATGTTACTGTAAACTATTATATTTTGTGTAATTGAAACCAGTTGCTATGCTTGCTAGCATGTCTTGCCCACATCCTCTCAGAATGGTAGCTAGCATGCAATAGAAGGATCTCTAACTAGCAGGTGGGAATCAGTGAGCTAGCTAATTAGGCTAAATATTATATAATACAAAAACCAGTAGTCAAAGTTGCTAGTTAGCGAGATAACGTTAGGCCAACTATCATATTTTATCATTTAAACCAAAGTTCGCTCATAAGCTATCTAACGGTGTTTAATCGATTGTCGTCGAGTAAAACCGTTTCCAAGAATCAGTGTGGAAGAACCTGTCAGCTTGGACAGAGGTGAAACTCAAGTGTGTAAGTTCTTTCCATCCTACACACTCACACACACACACACACACACACACACACACACACACACATAAACATGTCCCATCAGCAGCTGTGTCTGAGAAAGCAGCACTCGTGGAACTGTTGACACACTCTCCCCACATCTTCTAATGGCCACATCCTCCACACCCTACGAACCCTACACACACACACACACACACACACACACACACACACACACACGCAAACTTCCTAGCAATCAGAGGCTGAGAATAGGAAGAAGGGAGAGGAAGCGGCCGTGCATTCACAGGCTGGGAACGAGAGGAGGGGGGGGGGAAGCGGAACCTGGAATTTGCAAAGGAAAAAACAACAGGCTTCCAAAAATACCTCAGACCCATCCCCACGGCAGATAAACAGAAATATTATTCCTCTGTTGCTCAGGCACATCTTCTTCCGCTTCTGCATCCCCCCTCCTTGTCCTCCTCTTTCTCATCCTCATGACTAAACCAGGAAACAGAGAGGTGACCGCTGATTAGGAACCTTGTTAGCTTCCCATGTAATGACAGCATGAAACTCAATCAGCAGGAGACACGGAGCCTCGGACAGTTTTCCCGTGCTGCGTTGTATCCCATCATCTCCCTGTGGAGCTGCACAGAGCACAATTTGTAATGAAATTAGCTCCATTTTGGGATTACGACTATCCAACATTGTCATTTGGAACTAGAGCCAACACACTTAGCCCAAGCTTGTACATTGGCAGCCATTGTTCAATTAAAGAGAGAGGCCATTTATTTTAACTAGCAAAAATTCGTCTAACTTTTATATATTTAAAACCTGGAAAAAGGATGCTAGCAACATTAAAATCAGCAGCCAGGTTTGCTAACAACCTACATAACATTTACAGCATTTGGCAGACAACCTTATCCAGGGTGACTTGCATTCATCTCATTTATACCACTGAGCTGTTGAGGGATAAGGGCCTTGCTCAGAGACCCAGCAGTGGCAGCACTGGGATTTACCTCACAACCTTCCGATCACTAAACTACAGAAACCACATTACTTAACGTTATGCTAACTTACATTTTGTGACTCAAGCCAACAGGCTAATTATTAGGAGGAGAACTAACTTTTTCTAGAAAGCTAGCTAACAGCAAGGTTTTCTAGAAAACTAAGTAAATGATGATATCCAGGTTTGCTAACAAGCTAACTATGGTAAACTATGTTATTAGACTAGCCTGTGTTGTTAAAACTGCTTTCTGATGTTGCTAGCGAACTAGCTAACAGTAGGCTAAACCTGTAGTTAAGTACAAATCTAACAAACTGGGTGAAATTAGGCCACACACTTCGCCACAAAGCACTTGCTTTGAGTAATTAGAGGTCACAGCCCTTAAGGGTCGCTTCCTCTGACCTCAGCTTCCTAATTCAGTTTTCTACTCGTCCCTAAGTTGACTGATTTAGCATTCTCGAAATCAGCCCTTAATTATGATTTCCATCCCAAGAGGAGAATCCGTTTTGGTTTAAAGGCAACACGTGGTGCTTTATCATGTGTGACTGGTGCTGCAGTCGAGGCCAGGACAAAACCAGGACTATGAGATCGAGGCCAAGATTGTAAAACAGGAAAGCAGCCCTGTTTTTTTTTTTGGTTGGAAAATTGTTCATTCATCCAAGCTGGTGGTGCAGTGGCACAGCGGGTAGCATGGCTGCCTCACAGCTCCGGGGTCATGGCTTCTGTCCTGTTACTGTCTGTATGGAGTTTCACATGTTCCCCATGTCCGTACGGGTTTCCTCCAGGTTCTCCGGTGTACTCCCACATCCAAAAAAAAAACATGCTAGTTGGTGGATTGGTGACTGTGCGTACATGTATCCTTACGAGAGACTGGTGTTATATCCAGGGTGTATTTCCTGCCTGGGCTCCGGATCCACCATGAACATGACCAGGATAAAGCGGTTACAGTGAGTGAGTGAGTGAGTGAGTGTACTGTACTCGGCTCAGTTGTTCCTGTTTCCACATCCTTATTCTGGAAATATTGTCTAGCATCCATTCAAGCTAATTAATAGTAGCTTAGTAAAAATAGCTCCTGACAACAGCCAGGCACATCCTCACTTACTAACGTGTGTAGTGTAGTGTAGTGCAGCAGGTCCGAGGTTTTAAACATGAGTATCTTGCACCACAACATCAAGAAACCTTTCCTAAATGTTTCTCTCTCTTGAAGTTAATAAGACAAAAAAAAACTCACGTTACGAGAAACCGCAAAGCGTAACCTCCTCTGTGCTGAAGATGTCGGAAAACTGAACTTACAGAGACTGTTACAAAGCACTGACACTGGAGACTCCTTCCATAAATGTTCAATGTTAAAACACCCCCCTTACAGAAAATTTCACCATATCAATTTGTTTATCTGGAGCGTCTGTGAATGAGTGGTTACTATAGAAACGATAAGGTATTAGAACAAGTGCCTTTATATAAAGCTGTGATAGAAAATGAATCATTGAATCAGGTGATGTGAATTTTGTTGTCATAAAATATAACAGCCAATCAGGTTCTAATATGCAAATACAAGCCAAATGATTAGCATAATATATTCAAGAAATACTTTAAACGCTAGATACTTTAGTCTTTACTTAGACACTATTAAATATGTAATGCATCATGTTTGTAAACTACTTGTTGACGCTCCACAGAAAGGGATTTTTAAGAAATCACTGATATGGTGAAGTTTTTTAGTTAGCATATGTTTATTTAACATTGATGGAAGGAGTCTCCAGTGTCAACGTACGTTTCCCACTCTCACCCTCACCTTGTAAAATTGTACGTTATTGAACATTATGTCTTTTTATTTGTTGTGTCATAAAATACAAGAGCCAATCAAATTTTAATATGCGAATCCAGGCCAAGCAGAAACGGGTTCAGAGAGGAAGAGGGCGTAATCTTGGGAGCGTTTCTACTTTGCATATTCATAGAATCTGGATTTCTTGATGAGCATAAAAACCTTTTTCTGATTACTTTTCTTTTTCAGTTAAGACTCAAAAATTTTTCAGTTTGACGTCTTCGATAAACAAGTCAAAGTCAGGCTTCTAAAGCAGCGTAAACATGCGCGAGCTGATTCTGCCACTTCGCTAATTGCTTTGTTATTCTACTTCATCTGGGGCCTCCATCAAAAACCGAAGGTTTGTCATTAATTTAGAGTGTTTGACATATTTTCCATTAAACACTCGATTTAAACAAGGCCTTCTGTGTTTTGGTTAAATCAAAGTGCGCTTGGGGAGGATTTGGTCTTATTTATTACACGCGGACTTCTTCTATTAAACTAACGGCAGGAGCTCTGAGAGGACCACGTGTCATTTCCTGTTTGAAGTGACCTCAGAGGACGTTGTCTTGTCCCAAACAAAAATCTCACTCAGATGGATGAATCATACCAACACAGGACAAGCGGGAGGTGGAATCCCCCGAGTTCAACGTGGGTAGCTAAATCTGGCAGTAGGTGGAGAGGAGAGAAACAGTCCCACCACGTCACGACCGGAGATTTGACGTTTGAAATTTAACGTTCGAGGCTTTTATTTCCCACACAGAGATCCTGAATGCATAACACAATGCAGTAAGCTACGTTCTGACACTGTAATATTTGTTGTCAGTTGATTGGCTGACATACAAGTTAACACTGGTGTACATCCCCTAGCGTCGTATATATCCAAACAATACTATACGTTAATAATAAGTCAACTGGCTAACTAGCTAACTTGCGAAACGTTTTGCTTAGACGCTAATGAATATGAAACGCATTATGCTTGCTAACAGCTAAGAGATGGTATGGCTCGGTGTAGGGGCTTTCAACTTTACCTTTTAAAACACGTTTTTTTTCTCTTATGAAGTAAATAAGACCAAAAAAAATGCAGGTGGTCATGTGACAGAAAAATCTGAAGATGTTACAACTTTACCTCTGATTGTTACAAAGCGCTGACACTGGAGACTCCTTACATGTTAAATAGACCTGTCCTTACATATGAATCCGTTTCTTTTGACCGTCTTCTCCACAAGTCCCCGTGAACGAGCTGATGCTAAAGAAACAACAGCGTATTAGAACGAAGGCATTAATATAAACCTATGACGGTAATATAATGATGTAATATAATGTACTGCAATGTTTTTATTCCATCACAATCCCTCTCATTTAAGTTAGCTAGCTAATCATAAAAATTGCATTTGGCCTTTTTTTTGTTTTTTTGTTACAGCTTACACATGCATAATGAAAGAGTCACGCTTGAGGCAGCTGAGAAATGGTACGACCCATTGTAGGGGTGTTGGACAGTGTCATTTATGTGTCTTTGTGTCTTAACGTTTTTTTCAAGGGTTTGTAGTATTATCAGGACACGCTTCATTGTATTGTTTGTATTTTCTTTTAAACTAATCCAGAGAAGCAAAGGTTTTGATGGACAATGAAGCAAATCTTCATGGATCTTACTCACACCACCCTGAAACCAAGCCAGAATTCACACCATAGTGCTAGCATGGACTGGTTTTACATTTTGAAACAAAATGGTCCAACTGTAATCAAGTACAGCGTCCATTACTGGCCCACTGACTCTATTCTGTATCTCATCTGTCAGCATGGTGCACTAGAGACAAGTGGGGATTAGCTCAGGCTGGAGAACTTAATCCCATTATAGCAACGGCTTTACAGAAGAACGCGGCCACTATGTGTTACTTTTGGCTGCACTCCAACCATGTGCTACGTCTCTTACAACTCACGTTTCAGGCGAGAAGCTTAGACTCGTCTAGTGTTTTTCCAAAGACAAAATTTTTTTTTTTTAAATTTGGTAACATGGGCAGATGCTAGACTGCCGTTTCTGTCACTAGTTAAAGGAGCAGGAAGTACGTGTGGAGTAGAGTTATAGTGGAGGTCTACCTGAGTGTACGTGGCTGCTACAGTGTAAAATGTCCCAGATGAAAGGAGTTAGTTTTCAGGGCAGATTAGGGAAAGCTATAATGCAGTCTTGCATCATGCTCTAAACCCCTTCTATGGCTGCAGGTGGTTTCTCTAATCTACGTTCTCTCTCTCAGACACATGGCTTCTGTAATCAACCAGCAAGCCTGGAAGCTACCACCATGCACCCCGAGTTGATCAGGTTCGCCGATGGTCTTGATATCGGTCCAGCTGCAAATCACACATTATCGCTTCTATAGTAACAGCTCACTCACAGGGAATTTTTCGACAGACACTCCAGATAAGCGTGCTACGTTACGGGAAGTCGTTCTATTTACCGTTTACGGAAGGAGTCTCCAGTGTCAGCGCTGAAGCTGTAACTTTGTGACTTTAAGTTTTCCGACATGGAGGAGTTTACGCCTTGTTTGTGGTTTCTCAGTAATATGACAAGCAGCGTTTTTTTTTTTTTTGTCTTACTAACTTTAAGAGAGAGAGAGAAAGAGAGGCAGGTGAGGGAACGACTGTTTACAGCTGCTATAGCGCAAGTGAGAACAGGAACTAACGTTTTGCCGACGTTCCGCAGCAGCTATCAGGGATGTGGGAAGGCTTTTTACGTTGGGAATGATCAAATATAAATTTTTTTTTTTTCACAGCGAGTGTGTGCTGACTACAATCGTTAAACGCTCCACAGAAAGGGATTTTTTTTTTTAAAAATCATCGATATGGTGAAGTTTTTTATTTATTTAACATGGATGGAAGGAGTCTCCAGTGTCAGCGCTTTGTAACAGTCAGTGAGTTTCCCGTCTCAGGAGTTAGTTCCTGGAAAATTGTAATTGCAATTGTTGGCAAATTATTCTTACTGAGGTATAAAAGGAATAAAACACTTCAGCATGTGCTGTTATAGGCAAGTAGAGTAACTCCGCTTCATCACGCCACTGTGTCGGTGATTAATTTCCCATAACAGCACAACACAGAACATTTAATTCCTTTAATTTCCTTTAATTTCAAGTGAAATGATCTTTACGGACACATTCAAGGTGAAAGTACGGCATGGTGTGGAGATAATTTGGTCATTTTTAGGTTTCTGCCGCATGTTTTCACTTGTTTCTATAGTTTTTGACAGTCAGCGGAATCTTAAAGGAAGTTCAGTGACAATTTCCTGTCGAGATTTCCTTCTGTAGTCAATTTCATAAAAACTTCAAGTTGACTTGTAGCACAAATTTTGGATGTACCACTTCTTTTGTGGCATTTGTGAATAAATACTGACGTTTCCTTCATACTAATAACCAAATTTCTAATGTCAAAACACAAAATTTCGAATTTACCACTAAACATTTACATCCAAACATATTTAACGTCAAATATGGAACATACTGAGCGTGTAAATTATACGCTGCGGTTTTAATAGCTGAATCATATGTATGTATTTTTGTCCTTTCAATGTTAAAATTGTACTTACAACATTTAAATTGTGCAGATTTCGGAATCTGAATACGAATTTGTGATTCAGTTTAACTATGAATTTATGTACAGTTACTTTATCTTACTTATATAACGCAAATTAAATAACACGGGACTCATTAAGAGCTTTAAAAAAACAAACTAAGAATGTGTTTAATTGATTAAATACTACGTAGGATTTTTAAATAGAAACTATAGAAAGTGATTTATGAAGTATTTAAAAGGAAATTGATTCATTTCTTTATTTTATTTGATTTCAAAGGAAGTTAAATGACAAACATTACGAACTTATTGTGCAATAAAGTTCAAACTTAATGTTAAAACTCAATCGATGGTCATTTTATTTAATTTTTTCTAGCTTGAAAATTGAAAACTAAAATTCAAATTGAAATTAAAACACTTAAAATTACAATCCATAGTTGGAATTTTCACATAATGTGAACTTTAAATGTCAAAACCATTAAAACTGTTTTTAAAAAAACAACAACGATTAAAAATAATTCTGGTGTAATTAATTATGGCTCATGACACATTTTCATGAGTCAGTGTTTTAGGGAGTGACATCGGAGTTGAGATTGTCAGCAGCAGTGTACACCACTGTTTACTAAACACAGAGCCGAGAACGTGGCTGGAAAGTTCCAGGTACAGAAGCGGTTTCATTTTTTTTTGTTGCTGCTGGTGAGTAATTCCTCTCCCGAGTGGGAGGCGAGTGCATGTGGAGATCTGTGAGCGTAATCACAGGCAGTTTTTACTAAACTTTACTGTACAACTGAAAATAATTGTAGTTTTACCTCATTACATTTCCAATGAGATCATTTTACTCCTTACATGTTTTAAATTCCTCTTTAAATTCCTTCTTATCAATCTGGACTTTTATATTGTTCTCATATTTCTGGTATTTATTTACTTATAAATGAACTATAGCCTGTCAGTTATATACCAGTTTGTTTGTAGTTTGTTCACTTTAATTAAAAAAAAAAAAAATAATAATAATAATAATTGAAAAATAAATCATACACATTTAGATGAAAAAGTGTGAGGTGGTTGGATTTTTTTTTCTTTGTGAGTTTTGCGGCCCAATTCTAACTGCTAACTCCGTCCTTGACTCCGCCCCTAACTCCGCCCCCAACCCCAACCCTCACCTTAACCTTAAACCTAACTTATTCACGAGTCTTTCACATGAACTGTGACAAATCTGCAAGCTTGAGAGCATGATGAAAAAAAAAAGAAAGAAAACCTCCCAGATTTAGATTTTCTTTTTTAAAAAAAAAATTATGTTTAAATACTTTGCTAATTTGCTGCTTCAACTTTTAAATAAGTAAAAAAAAAAAAATCCACAAACTTTCACTGAAGTATCATTTAGCAGCTACTTTTTCCAACAATGCTCACAGATGAACAGCCTGGCAGCACTTTACTCAATATTACATACTTTATATTATATTATATTATATTTATATTATATTATATTATATATTATAGACTCTCAGTAAAAAGGGTACTGAGAATCAAGGGGAAGGTGTAGGAGACAGTGGTGAGAGCGGCCATGCTGTATGGTTTAGAGACAGTGGCGCTGAGGA
>CM074963.1:16344789-16355381 GCA_037577455.1 Pangasius macronema | reverse complement strand
CTACTTCAGCTATTTATATCAAACTCTGTAATATTTGCACTATTGTCACTTGGTCACTTTCAAACAGAACTGCGTACCGGTCGGCGTTGTAGTCAGTGTACTGTCTTGTTCTGTCTTGTGCGTCCACACGTTTGCACTTGTGCACTTTATCTTTAATTTATGTCATCCTTGTAGTTCGGTGTTGTTCTGTGTTTGTCTTATGGAGCACCTTGGTCCTGGAGAAATGTCGTTTAATTTCACTATGTACTTATATATGGCTGAAATTACAAAACTCCACTTGACTTGACTTGACTTAAGCTCATGACCGGAGACACTAATTATGATGATTATATGTAATGAATCACTGTTTCTTGGAATTCTGTTTGAACATCAGTGTTGTTTGTCAGCATTTTTGTGTCAGACAGACCTGTTTCCACACTATTCGAGTCATTTTCCCCCGGAGGAACAACACGATTTAAATATAGGGCAAAGGTGTTTTTATTTATTTATCTTATTTTTTATGCCTCTAGTCATAAAATGCAAATATTTCTAAATAATAATTGCCTGAAATTATATTTTGATAAATGATGTGAAAATCTGACCACTGATTGCGCGAGTGCATGAAAATAGATTTAAATTTTTTAATTGATCCACTTTGTAAAGTATTTGGGTTAAATATATGACCTGAGATAATAATTATTATAATTTTATGCAATGATTAATGCTGAAACAATCACTGTTTCTTGGAATTGTGTGTTACTGATGTTTTGTTTATCAGTTTATCTGTTTCCTTAAATGGAGCTGTTTGCCTGTAGCTTGAGGCATTTTTTTCTGGGTTTTTTGTTTTTCAAACAAAAATGTTTTTCAGATTACAAAACATTTACACATGACTATTTATAAATATTTCTCTGAAATTATATTTTTGACTAACTGTTATGAGTAAATCTGACTACACCCAGCTTGTTGTTGTTGTTGTTGTTGTTCTGGTTGTGTGCTTTCAAAAAATACATCTTTTTAGACCACAATCTACTACATATTTTTATCATTTGACATTTATAACTTCATGTCCGTCCCAAAAAACACACAGTCCTCACTCTGAGTGATGCAACACTTTCGCAGAAACAGACGTGCTTTGGTGTTAGCTTGAAACGACCATTTCGGGTTGCATCAGCCAGTTTCAATAATAAATCACACGCAAAGACGCTCTGATTGACCAATAGAAGTAGAGGAAATACATGACTGACAGCTAGTCAACCAATAGAATGAGAAAGAATGTGGGGGGTCAGGGAGGGGGTATGGTTGGCCTTCAATAGGAATGGTTCATGTGATGATTGGATGAAAGATCTGAAATCCCGCCTCCTCTAGACAGTAATTGGTTTAGAGTGCGGCAGCGTGCAGGTGACGTGACCCATGGTAACGCGGTTACAGGATAAATGAACGGATGCGGGCGAGATTTGTTTCATCATCCGACCGACGAGCATCGCTGCTGTTGCGCTAGAAAGCTAGCCCTATAGAAGTACATATTTTTAAATATAGGTAGTTAGTATAAGCTTTCTAGTTGTTTTTCGAAAATTTTAGAGACGGGTGAAAAGCTGAGTACCCGCTAAGCGGGATTTTAAGTGTTTGTTTTTTTTATCTCGAGCCGAGCCGAAAAGGCTAACATGGCGTTTTAAGGCGATGATGCGGCGACACTAATGCGGCGGCATGCACCAGGCAAAACGACCAGATCTGCGCAATTCCATCTTCACAACTGCCAAGCAGTTGGGCTCCAATACCGGTCGCGGTATAGCGGTGAGCCAGCCGATACCTCTGCTCCTGGACCGGAGGAAGCTAACGGTAGCGGGTTAGCAGGTTTCGCTCCTATAACGGTTTTTATAGATTTTTGCTTTTTAAAAATCATTTCTCACAATGAAGCCTCAAGACATCATAGCCGGTAAGACCAGCCTGTGGATCTTCGGCTACGGTTCCCTGGTGTGGAAACCCGACTTCAAGTACAAGCGCAGCCACGTCGGTTTCATCCGCGGCTACAAGCGGCGCTTCTGGCACGGAGACACCTTCCACCGCGGAAGTGACGAAATGGTAAGATGAGCTTTTTTTTTATATATAATTTATTTTTTTAAGTATATAAAATCATACACTTTTATCCTCCTTTGCATCGTGTTATTATTATTTTTTTATTATTAATTCATTAATTAATTTATTTTTTTTTGTGACAGCCTGGAAGAGTGGTGACGCTCCTGGAGGAGGATGACGTAAGTGGAACTTCCGGTTCTTCCTAAAAGCAGAACTGTGCGTAGTGTTGCCAGCTGCGAAGGACGTGACGTCATGGGTCAATTAGCACATTCATCGAAGCGTAACCGTTATTTCCGTATGTGAGGGTTTTCTGAAGTTTTATCAGAAAAGAAAATAGTTATTGTAGAAAGAAGTCATCTTTGGTCACGGCGAGCACAAACTATTTATATATAGTGTATAATTTTTAAATATATATTATGTGAGAGAAAAAAATTTATAATTTCTATCAAGAATGCAGAAATAAATGAAGCCGTGGTAGAGAGGAGTTGGGAAATGGATATTGTGGAATAACTTTTGTTTTGTTGCTGTAAAAGCCAACAAAAAGAGAACAACGTAAACAGTGGGGATCAGTGATTGGTCGCTGGCAGCTGTGGAGATCAGTGATTGGTCGCTAGATTTGTCTCTAGGCTCCTTTTTTAAATAAAGGTTTAAAAAGTCACCAGATTTAGCTCTAAAGTCGCTAAGCTGGCAACACTGTACAGCATGTGCATAAACACACACAGCTTCTTTAACTGTTGTGATCGAGTGCATTAATTTAACGCCACTTCTCCCCCCTCCGCAGGAGTGCACCTGGGGCGTGGCCTTCGAGGTGACCGGCTCCCAGATCGAGGAGTCGCTCGCCTACCTGAACGTACGCGAAGCGGTACGAGGAGGCTACGGCACCCGCATGGTCGACTTCATCCCGCGTGACGAGAGCCAGCTCCCGGTCCAGGCTCTGGTTTACATCGCTACAGAAGACAACCCGACCTACCTGGGTCCTGCGAGTCCGGAGGAGATCGCCGCTCAGATCGCGGTGTGCAAGGGGAAGACGGGCTACAACGTGGAGTACCTGCTCCGCCTGGCCGAGTTCATGAGGCAGAGCTGCCCCGGGGTCGACGACCCTCACCTGTTCTCCATCGAGAGTGCCTGCCTCGCCGTCTTTAGGCCTTTACTGTTAGCGGCCCAACAGTGCGCTCCTGTTTTAAGCTAAAACCCTTCCTGTAGATCAGCTCACATTCTCATGCATTAAATGTTATGTTATGTTTGTTATTGTACTGTTAGTTCACGTCATATCTGATTGCTCTCGCTAAGCAGCGCAGATCGCTCAGTCCCGTATGAAGCTGTACGACGCACACATCTACTTGAAAACATTGTTTAATTCACTCCAGAAAATGACCCTTTGTTGTAAAAGGAAGTCCAATGTTCACTTATGTATTTAAATAAAAGGTGCTTAAATGAAAACCAGTGTCTGATTTATTTTTACCTCAGCGCTGTTGAATGCCTGATTCTGGTCGGTCAGAAGGTGTTGAATTTTCTATAACAGCAGCTCTGACTGGTGCAGCTGCAACTGTATATGAATGCAGCCCTTTCCATTTTTAACGTTACTGTTTCTATAGTAACGGCGACAGATTGAGGCTGGGGAGGTAACGACTGTTTATAGCTGCTATAAACTTTTTTTTTTTTTTTCCCTGATCACTGAAACAGGGCGGAATCCTGTTTTATGTTTACATCTGGTGTTTATAATCAATTTAGTGTTTGTTCCTAGCTGATAATGTGAGGTTAAACTTGTGAAAATGGTTAAAAATAAATCAAATAGTGCAGACACTTAACGGTGTCTCGATGATCGTCCTGTGCCAGCGCCTCACCCGTCAAAGTTTAATGAGCGGGTAGATGACATGACGCCGTGGCCCGAGGTTATGAGGTTAGCTATGTTGATATTATTAACTATTTGGTTTTCTCTGAAGGCGTTGAAGGTAAAGAACTCAGAAATTACAAAAGCACAGGAGCACATCAATAAAATAGGCCAGGTTTTGCACAGGGAATACAGCGACTTTTTTTTTTTTTAAGCCGAGGTAGAGGCGAGTCAGAAAGATAGGCAGGCTAAACACGCAGCTTGGGTAACATTGAGAGAAAGCGGAGTGATAAAAGACGGTCAGTTGCTCAAAACAGGTACTCTCCAGGAATTTCTTCACTTTACTGGTGTTGCTGTAGCAGCGAATTGAAACGCGGCTTGACCCGGAGCTTATTTTTATTCTGACTAACAAACACTCCGAGTTTCTGTTTAATTAATTCAGTCGCTCTCTTGAGCCAGTTTTAATAAAGGTTCCCGTGGAAAGCGAAACAGGATGACAACTGTAGACAGATTAAAAAAAAAAAAAAAAAGTATGCTGTGTATTTCTTTAATTAGTGATAAAAGTTGGCAAATTTCTGTGGTGTAAGAGGAATAAAACACTTCAGGACGTTCCGTCACAGGATAATAATCAACTTGTGTGTGGGAACAGTAGCTCTGCGTCATCATTCCACCCCGTGGTTGATTATTTTACTATCACAGCATGACCCTGAGTGTGTTTTAGTTTCTAGACGTCTGAACATTCATTACTTCCTGTAGGGTTTTAGTCCCACTTCCTAATTTGCGCTACTTTAACTGCATCACACACCTGTTACTCACACACTTCGTTTCCACTCAACTGCTTTGGACGGAGCTCAAGATGACTTCTGTCTGAACACACACACACACACACACACACACACACACACAGACTGAAACAGGGAACTCGGTGCTCGTGGAAGTCCTGTGTTTACACTCTGCCCTGCTTATCAGGTCTGTAGGAACAGATAAGAGAGGAAATGTGGATCAGTGGTTCATCTTCTCGTAGCTATGAACCTGTGTACAACAGTTTAGAGGAAGACCTTTATGATCCGTCCCTTATATGGGATTGTGTAACTCATTCAGAAATAAACGGGCCGTTTTTATCCGCACATCTGTACCAACGCTAATAAACGAGGTCACGGCAGAGCGAACTTACAGCACGTCCACCAACAAACGCACGGCACTGGTTCGACAGGTTCGTTTGATGTTTTCAACACTGAAACATTTATAAAGCCTCATTCCATCAGGCATCATTCATAGACCGCCTATGTCAGTTTTATATCTAGCTGACACCTGGGTCAAATGGCACACGTTGACATAAGGTCATGTTATGACACATTTTAGGCTGACTTGCTGTACATTAAAGCTTCATGACACCTGACTTTGTAGACTTTGTAGCTCAGTGGACTTCTGGTATGCCAGAGTCACACACTGGTAATGAAGTGTCATAGATTTATAAAGCCTTATTCCAACAGGCGTCATCAAATCGTCAAAGACCGCCTGTGTTACTCTTATGCCAGGTGTCATAAAACCTGAGTTAAGTGACACATTGACGTAAGGCTGTTATGACACGTTTCGGGCTGACTTATTAAACAGTTGAGTGTCATGTATGTTAGAGTCACTCAATAGTAATTAAGTGTTATAACATCCTAAGTGAGGTGTCATAGCTTAGTAAATGACGTGAGCTTGTGCATGGGCATCATGTCTTACTGCTCACAACCAACCAGATGTCAGGGGTAGCTTTCAGGGTTGTTTCTTTGATGTTATTAATACTGGAAAACATTTAGCCTTATAAAGCCTTATTCCAACAGGCAACACATATCAAAGCCCACCTCTGTCAATTTTATGTCCAGCTGACATAAAACCCGAGTTACACAAGTTTTCAGCCTGACTTTTCATACATTAGAGTGTCATGACAACTGACTTTGTAGCTCAGTGGACGTCTGGTATGTCAGAGCCACCAAATGGTAATTAAGTGTCATTGTGTGTAATGATAATTAGATTTCACTGATTAATTTTTATACATATTTATAAAGCCTTATTCCAAGGCATCATCTATCAAAGGTTGTTTATGTCAACGCTGTTGGTCAACTTTGATGCCCAGCTGACATAACACCTGGTTCATCTGACGTATGTTGACATTAGGTCATGTTATGACACATTTCAGGCTGACTTACCAAACATTAAAGCTTCATGACACCTGACTTTGTAGTTTCGTGGGCTTCGGATATGTCAGAGTCACAAAATGGTAATTAAGTGTCATAGCTTCCCTAACTGCCCACAAACAAACAGATATTACTGGTATCTTTGTTTCTTTGATGTTATTAACAATGAAACCATTATAAAGCCTTATTCAAACATGCATCATCTGCCTATGTCAGTGTTCTGGCCAGCTGACATAACACCTGGGTCAACTGACATATGTTGACATAAGGTAGTGTTCTGACACTTTTCAGACGGACAGAAGACATTAGAGCATCCTAACAAGTCTTAATAAGTCTTAAATAAATGTCCATGTAGGTTTTATGTCACTTATCATGAAGCACTTATGTAGGGTTCATGTAGCTCTATGAACACTGAGTTTCATTTTATTATTTATTTATTTTATTGTTTATGATTTTCATGAACACCTTAACATCAGCTGACACTTGGAATAAGTCTTTATAAATGTTTACATAGGTTTCAAAGTCATCTGTCGTGACATTCTTGCATAAATCATCCCGGAAAGTGTCACAACCCAACCTTATGACAACCTTATGTCACATGACTCACTCAACTGACTGTTATGTTAACCTGACATCAAAATGACCAGGTTTTTACACTCATTATATAAGGTTTAGAAAATATTTACGCAGGTTTACGTTAGGTGTCATAAACCTGCTTATGTAGGTGTTATGTACTCTTATGAACACTGCCCTTGAGTGAAGTGTTACCATGTTTTACAACGTGAATAACATGCTCTTATCTTTAAAAAAAAAACAGTTGAGCCCAGATATTTCCAGATAAATCACAGACAGACGCACTTGAAATTATTTTTGAGTTTTTTTTATTATTATTTCGGATTTACTCCACGTTAGTAAAACAACACTTTTCTTTCTCTCGTATGTACACGTTGACCTATAAAAATAGACGAGCATCATGGGAAATATGGAGAACGTCGAAAGGAGCGAGATCCGCTGTGGTATTTACAAACACCGGACAAATAATCACGCGTTAGACACAAAATAAACTCCCCCCGCCGCCTCCGCCGCTGAAAAAACACTGGTGCCACAAAAACGATGCGATTTCAGTACGTTTAAAAATAAACAGCTCCATTACAATTTACAGTTAGCACAAATCTTCATAAATTAACACTTTCTTTCTTTTTTTTCTTTTTTTTAACTTAAGCTATGATACATTTTACATCCATCGAAGAATTTTCCAGGTCAGAAATATTCCACATTTAGTGGAGTAGTGAATTATTTTTATTTATTTACTTTTTCAATTTTTTTTTTGAAAGCAGCATCACATTTACACCTTCGTTCCAAAAAACAAACAAACAAAACAAAACCTCATTTTCTCCTTGTTTCCAGGTTGGAATATTTGTTATTATATATTAAGTATCTGTAGCTGAAGCGGATTCTTCCACAAAGCAAACAGCCGTATAAAGAGAAGTTTGGCGTTTTGAAACGGTTGATCTCTCACCATCGGGTGTGTCTGAGGAGGTTTCATTTATTGTTCCTATGTTGTATATTTGTGCTAAATGTTCTTGCAAACAGGGAAAAAAAAAAAGAAAGGATATATTTCATGCTGGTGGCCCCAAAAAAATGAGTAAGTGGTGACGGATAAGTGCAAACCTAGGAGCGTGGAATTACAGTCGCGCTATCGGTATCTGGTTCATATTAATCGATTTGCATTTTAGCTGAAAAACCCAAATGATCTACTTCACAGTGACTACAGGCCTGGTGAAATGATTCTTTTCCGCATAGGAAGACATCATAAACCACGGAAAACCTCACACCCCCCCGCCCCAAAGACTAAAAGTACTGGCCGAACTAGAACGCTAAGCTCCACACGGTCGCTAATGCTACCGTCCGCCGGCGTGGCCGCTCGGAGCTTTGCCTCTCTTGGAGGCAGCGTGAAGGACGTGCGAGCTGCCGTGAGGAAGGAGCTGAGCGCCCGAGCCCAGAGACGCGCCTTTAGCCTGGGGGGAGGGCGCGCTCACGGGGATGAACGCCGCAGAGGACGAGGATCGCACGATCGCAGGCTGCAGGGAGCCCGACGCGGCAGCGGCGATACCTGAGGGACGAGATTAAACACGGCATCAGAAGTCACGTGACCATTAATTCAGCGTAACTGTAATTTCAGAGGGAAGGATACGGTGATGATGAGGATACGTTTATTTAACATTCACGGAAGGAGTCTCCAGTGTCAGAGGTAAAGCTGTAACTTTAAGTGTAGCTAGTTTTAGTGCTCGCTATCTAGCAAACTAGCCGGCTGTCGATTTTTCTCGTCCTTCTCGAGGAACCCACCTTTAGACACGCTGTAGCCGTACGCCGCGTACGCTGCAGCCGAGGCGGCCGCTGCTCCCGCCATCGCTCCGGCCATCGCTGCTGCACTGCCGGCCGTCGACTTCCTCCCTCGACCCTTCCTGCTCGCGCACTTCCCGCCCGTTCCCGAGCCTTTGGGTCGCCCTCGGCTCCGAGAGGCTCGTCCTCTGCCTGGACTCGACACGTCTAGAGAAGAGACACCTGCAGGACAAACGCAGACTGACATCAGCTGGAACGTCAGATCTTAAAACTAAAAAAAAAAAAGTTTGCTTTGCTTGTTTTTTTTAAAAGCAGAACTTCTCTATCATAAATAAATAATAAATGTTGAATATAAACTCAGTCATGTGGAAAAATGGTATTAAAAAACAGGAAAAGGAACAGAAGTGTCTGTGCTTGTACCCATATTCAAGGGATATGCAAATCTGATTAAACAAATGTATCGACTAATTTGCATATCGAACCTGATAGGCTGTTATATCTTATGATGCAACAACACGTACTCGTCATATGTTCGACATTAGCTTTTCCCAAGAGGTTTTAAGGCCCTGATTTTGAAGTTTAGCGTGACGTTAATGACCTGAACGATCTGATCAATACTGTTCAGTCGACAAACTGAAAAAAAAATGCCTTAAAGAACGTGCAATTTACGAAGGTTTTTACCTCAAAGTGTCAAATAAATTCAGTGTGTTATAAATATATATATTTATATATTTTCTTTCTTTCTCCCCACCGTTCATGTTGTCTGAGACGGAGCCGGTGCCCGAGGCAGGCGAGTTGGTGGGAAGCGGTTCGTCCACGATCACCAGCATGTCGCTGCTGCTCTCATCGGCTGGCAGAGAGCCCGGCTGCAGCTCGCTGCTCAGAGAGATCTGCGCAGAAACAAGTGTAAAATAAATCCAAACACATCGTCACCGTTGAGAATTAACATTATTAATGAACGTAGGTTCAGTGTTAAGAGTTACGTGGAAGATACACGACTCCAAATACCTTACACGAACCCTTTATTGCTCAGAAACAAAAGTTTTGGATGTGGATGTAATCATGAATTAAACGTGTAAAAGAATCAACGTGCGCTCCGGACGTGCGCTCACCTCGCTGAAGGGGCTGGGCATGGCCGACTCCATGTCCACGCTGATGAACGAGTCCTCGCCGTCCGCCGACAGGTTGGAGTTGTCCGCCGAGGGCGCGTACGGGATCACCAAGTTCACGCCTTCTTTCTTCTTCTTGGTCGTCTCTGCGTCCTCCTCCTTTTTCCTCTGCACGCAAACGAAGCACAGGGTCGTGACCCAGAGTCACAGAAGGCCTACAACTGGATTTAAAGACAGATGTGCAGTAAACGATACTCTGGGCTGAGGTACCTTCTCGGCGTACTTCTCTCTCTTCCTCTTACGGTCCTTCACCTTGCTGCTCTCCTCCTGCTGCCTCTTCTCCTCCTGCCTTAGACGCACTGCACACAAACACCAAC
The DNA here is from genome assembly GCA_037577455.1 of Pangasius macronema. Taxonomy (NCBI): domain Eukaryota; kingdom Metazoa; phylum Chordata; class Actinopteri; order Siluriformes; family Pangasiidae; genus Pangasius; species Pangasius macronema. The sequence continues at coordinate 16,345,486 of CM074963.1, read as the reverse complement.
ACAAACACAAACGTTGTGTATTAGGGGAGAATTTAATTAGTTTTAGGATACATATTCTGAGTATCGAGTTGAATCGGATCGTGAAGCCAGTATCGTGAGTCGAATCGGGCGTGCCGTATCTCGCAGGTGAGAAACCCGACTCACGCTTTTTCTCCAGCTCCTCGTCGTCCAGCAGCAGACTGACCACCTCTTTCGGCTTCAGGGTGTCGGGTTTGAAATTCCCTCCTGAAATCACCATCCTCTGAATCTGAGACACGGGACACACAACAGCGGGATCAGACTCAGAATCACCGCATCGGCGCTTTAAACTGGATCACGACTTGCACTGACGCGTCGATTCGTTTACTTTCAGGAGATAAAGCGCACAGGGTGTGTGTGTGTGTGTGTGTGTGTGTGTGTGTGTGTGTGTGTGTGTGTGTGTGTGTGAGTCAAGGCAAGTGGCTTTATTGTCATTTCAACTGTCTACAGCTAGTTAGTACAATAGTAAATATATAATATATAATATATAATGTAAACATATACTACATATATATATAATATATATAATATATAATGTAAACATATAACACTATAACATACTACAGTATTAGCAAGGATTAACTAGATAGTCTTAACTAGGAACAACAACAACAACAACAACAACAACTTCATTTTGTTTTTAAAAAGTGGAAACATTATTGATTCACCTGCAGCTTTA
>CM074963.1:16324767-16335617 GCA_037577455.1 Pangasius macronema | reverse complement strand
GAATGAGTCCGGCAGCCCTGCGTTATGTCACTTCCTTCCCAGGGTACAGTACGACTCTGAGAAAATGGGAAAAGGAGCGAGAGCCGAAGCACCTCGGGTCTGTGAATGAGTGCGAGAGCTCACTCACACACACTCACGCTTAGCTAACAATGCGCTGAAACAATGTCAAAGAGTCCAACTTCCTTGCTTTGTCCCCCCTCCCAACTTCACAGGACTCTGTGTGCAAAAAAAAAAAAAAAGTGCACCCGTATACATCGTCTAAGAAATAAAATTAAAAAAAAAAAAAAAAAAACTTGCTCTCTGTAACATTTAACAAACGGCGGTGTGTTGAGCCAAACGCTGACAGTGACGGAGAAGCAGTGCAGGCAGGGGTCGTGACCCCAGAGCGGCCCGGGCTGGTGGCCACCGTGACCTGTACCACTCTCCCACGGGTCTCTCTGGCAGCCTCTGCTTCTCCCTCTGTAGCGTTTCCTCCAGCTCTGACTCACACGCACAATAGCACAGAGAGGCCGTATCCCTGTCCAACCTATAAAAAAATAAATAAATAAATGTGTAAAAAAAAAAAAATCAAGACGACGCAGACGAGCTGCGAGTGCGGGTGTGTGCTGTTCTCTCAGGGGCTGGGCTTTAAGATTAAGATTTGTGAGTCGCTTCCTCTAGAGACGCTGGAAATCAAACGAAGGAGCTGTGAGAAAGTTCCTCGGCTTGAATAAAACCCTCAGCGCAGGAACAATAGTCGGATACAGAGAAATGATCTAGCGCTCAGGCAAGTGACACGGTGCTGCGGGCTGGTCGCCGCTGGTGCGCCGCGGCCGCGCAACTTACCCGGTATCCTGATGAAGGACCAGCCGTGTCGCGGCTGCAGGGCCATCAGCCCGCCCGGGCTCTGAGGGTGGAAGTGGTGAGCGCGGGCGGCCCAGGTGCGCGCCAGCTCAGGTGAGCCGAACAGGAAGCACTGCTTGGCGGTCAAACTGCCGCCGTCACGGACCCGCCGCCACTCGTACTCGGCGCTGCGGTCGGCACAGTAACGCTCTACAGGAAGCGCCGTCACCTTAACACAGAAATTATAAAAAAAAAAAAAAAAGAAGAAAGAAAGAAAGTGAGCGAGAAAGCTGTGTGTATTTCATTAAAGGAATACTCTAGGGTTTATTCTCTATTTACTGGATCTGCAGTGTGTGTGTGTGTGTGTGTAAACTCACTTACAATGGATGTCTAAGGGCAGATGTTAACAGTGCAGTTGTCATTATATATATATAGTTTGGGAAAATTGATTTCCAGTCCGGAATGCTCATCAGTCATTTTCTAGACGCTCTACTACTTTATGGGCCTGGGGGCGGAGCTTCATGAACATGGGTGGGAATATGAGGGGGTGGGCTCAAGGGTGGGGGAAAAAAAACCTCGAAGCCACCTACCTAACCAACTTAATCTTACCTGATGCTACTTTAAACTCCGGCACTGAAAATGATGAAATTATGAACCAGAAAACGCACGTCAGTAGAATTCTTCCACCGATATTAAATTTACACAAAGCTCCAAATCTGGAGAAGTCACTCGTTTGGCGTTTAATTTACTCATTTAGGTTTTTCACAAATGCACTTTCATTCAGTGAGATTCATTAACGGTCAGCGTTTAAAATATTAATTAAAATCAGGATGCATTTGAATCCATCAGAAGTAGAGAGAAACGTAAACACGAGCCGGATTTAAAATCCCGGGAGGATACGAAGTGGCAGCGAACCAGGACAATTCCTGGGAAATTCCCAGGAGACTCGTGTGCCAACAAAAACTAATTAGCGAGGAAGATAATGGACGAGTTAGTGGGTGTTTGCCCAGTGACATGCTGATGCCTACTGAACGTTTATTTACGCGCCGTCTGGGTTTCCCAGGTTTAACCAGCGGCCATGGAAACGTCACACGTGCGTGCTCACGACTCGTTCTCTCTAACGTTAGCGGGTTGGCTTTAAACGACGTTTAAATTAGCTACATTAGTGAGTCTGGATCGAGTGGAAAAGAGCACGTATTGCTCGAGCGCTCTAGATATCGAGAGATATCTTCTCTCATCTAGCCAGCGTCTGTTGCTAGCGATGAGCTTCTGGCGCTGAGTTTTAGGTTTAAGATGTTCTATCAGGTGGCATGAAGATGCTGTAGTTCCTCCTCATGATATAGTCACACAGTCTGCGTTGCTTAGGTCACAGAGTTACCCCCTGATGGCTGACATCGGTTACGAGTCTCGGGGCATTTTTTAAAATACGAGGACGAGTAAAAGAGCGCGGTATTGGACCGAAACCTACGATGCTTTCTTAATAGTAACTCCGTCACCTGTATAGGAGACATCATGCTTTATGCTTTCATTAGTAAGCAAGGGGGAAACAAATGGCATGCCATAGTGAGTGGAGTTTCCCACCATCACACACACACACACACACACACACACACACACAGAGCAGCGTTTCCGATCTTTCACCCGAACCCCACAGCTCTGACAGGAAGGCACACACAGCAGAGGTCTGTAGTGCTAACAGGGCTAGCAGGTCCTTGGCTAAACAGATGACCATTTCCTGTAGTGAATCACCGCCATTCCACCACCCCCTCCATTCCTGTCCTCCTTTTTCTCCTCCACATCCCTCTCTTTCTCACTCTCTCTTTCAGCTCTGCCCTGAGTTTTATGGCTCGCTGACAAGCGGATGATATTATCTTCCTTTCATTCTTATCACCGCTGAAAAACAGCCCGGGCTTGGCCGGGGCCTCGGGCTGCCGTGCGCGCCGCTGACCAATGAGAGGCCGTGCACACAGATGTGGCCTTAAAAGCCGATGAGGTCAAGAGTCCCTTGTGAATAAAGAGAGAGCGAGAGAGAGAGAAAAAAAAGGCGCTAATCTATCTTATCACTTTCCCACAGTGCCCACATGCCCCCGGAGCCCGCGGGCTGGTGCCAACACCGCGCCGAGTCCCACGGACACACAGCGGAGGCGAGGGGCGGGGCGGGGCGGCGAGGGGCGGGGCCACAGCACTCACGCCTGGAATTTAGACGTGAGTACGTGCACTCCAGAGAGGTTAAAAGAATACTCCTTTAACCTGAGCTTTACGATCTAATCTCTCTCTCTCTCTCTCTCTCTCTCTCTCTCTCTCTCTGTACACATCTGTAGCGCAGAGTATCAGATTAGAATAAAAGTCTAAAAGCAGCTGCAGGACTCCAGCAATAAACATTCGCAAGACACAACAATTTAACGTCAATTCGACAAAAAAAAGTGACAGACGAACAGCGTGAAGCGACAAATCCAAACGTTTGTCTCGAATGATCGATTTCTTCGGATCAAATCTACGCTGGTGTGGTCTGATGTTTCGTTGGTTTCCCGCTCGCGACCTGTCTGACGCACAAGAACGGAAGAAAGACATCTTCATATTCAGCCTTGCCATATACCAACGTGTGCAGAAACATTACGAAGGAAAATAAAGCTTGGACGGAAGGAACAGGGAGCTTTCACGCCTCTAGTGACTTTACGTAGCTAGTACAGTTAGCTTGCCTTGTGAGCAAATCCGTAGCTAGTACAGTTAGCTTGCCGATGCCGCTAGTACAAATCCGAGCACATGGCACGTAAGGCAAACAAGTCGGACGGCACGCTGTCGGACAGGCCACGCCCACAAGCGACAGCAGTAGTGTGAGAAACGTGGCTCTTGCTAATGTTACGCAGAAACAGTAACGTTGCCGGGATGAAACGAGACATGGAAGTGTTCTTAAGGATTTTTATCCGGCTTTCCGAGATGAAAACGTAGTCCCGGTTACTGTATCCGTTGCATCCAAGTGCACAGACGTACAAAACTCTCATAAATCCTTTACAGTGGAAAGGATACAAATACCTTTGATTGAGGAATTAAACAACGCAACATTCGATGATAAATAACTGGAATAAATTTACTCACTGCATTCAACAACAGCCCTTAGACTTCCATTGTGAGTGAGTCTTGGAATAAACGGCTTTCCGTTCTTGTCTCGGCGAAGGGAAAGGAGCTGGAATTCCCGTCTGTGGCAATCAGACACCCATTCCAGACACCGCAGATAGAGATAAGGCTGAGAAAATGGCGATTTCGACGTCCACGCTTTGGCCATTAATCAGCTCGCAGTAATACAGATAAAAAGCTAACGACTATTTTCGAGTGTGGAAACGTAATTATTCCCGATTTAGCCTCGTAATGCTTAATGTTAGATTACGACTCCATTACTCGGCTGATCTGATTGGGTTCCGCGCTGACCCCGCGGCTGAATCGGCGCTCGGTTCGGAGCCGTAGCTCTCACAGCTTCTGGCTGGTGGCTTTGCGTCGTTTGGCCGTGTCACGGCGAGGTCGAGCTCGGCTGAGCCGCAGATCTGTCAGTAGCTCGGGGAAGATAAATAAACGCAGGGCCGAAGTCAGGGCACGCTGCTGCGTTTGAGGTTTTATTTTAGATGGGCTGTTTGTTTGTGGTACGGCAGGAGAGCACTGTCAGGGGGCCGGCCATACGTGCGCTTCGGAATCAGCGCTGCCGGATTCAGCTTGAACAGCCGCACAACACGAAAAAAACGTTTCAGCAAACGCATGAAGTGTATGAACCCGCTGAACCTAGCGACGGTTATATAACATGATGCCTGCTTCATGCTGCTGCTGAAAAGAAAATCAGTGCATGCGTGAGCTCGGATCTTCACAGGCACTGTCTTGTCTTTAAAGGTGCAGTCTGTAATATTCGGAGGTGTTCCTAGACCGGTAATAATCATATCACATTTCAAAAACACCATATGCAACGGGTCTCACTATGTTCTTCATTTAAAGCTTCATTTTACATTTTCTGGCCCATAAATAAACTCCACCACCACCTACAGAACCAACGGATATTGTTAGTAGTCTCATTAACATATTCAATTTGCATATTCTGTGGCCTGAAAATAAGCCACGCCTCCACTCAGAACCCATGAATCTTACTAGGTTGTTTATTTAAAGCTTTTATTTACATCTTTCTAGGCCAGAAGGCCAGAAAAGAACCGATCAGTCTCTCTAACTGCTATATTTAAAGCTTCTGCTTACAAATTTCTGGCCCTGAAATATGCTCCATCCCCATCGCAGATAAGGGATCTTGCTGGTTTCTTCATACAACATGTCTCTTTACATTTCTCTGTCCTCAAAATATGCTCCATCCCTCGCCGAAACAATAGACAGTTGTTTTTATACAACATTTTCTGGCCCAGAAATAGGCTCCGCCCCCCAGCTAGAACCAATGCATCTCACTAGTTTCTTCATTTAAAGTCAGTATTCGCATTTGTCAGCCCCTGAAATCGACTTTATCCCCAAGCAGAACCGATGGATCGCACTAACTGCTTCATTTAAAGCTTCGGTTTATAATTTCTGGCTTAAATACAGGCCCCGCCTCCAGCTCCAACCAAAGGATCCTACTAGTCTCTTTATTTAAAGCTTCTGTTTACAGCTTCCGCCCTAGAAATAGGCTCCATCTCCAGACAGAACCGTCTGATCGTGCTAGTTTCTTCACTTCAGGCTTCTGTTTAGAATTTCTGGCCCAGAAATATGCTCCAGCTCAAGACAGAACCATCGGATCTTGTTCGTTGATTTATTTAAGGCTTCTGGTTACATTTTTCCGGTCCAGAAATATACTCCACCTTTGGCTCGAAGTAATTAATGAATTTTTTGCTAGCGAAGAAACAAGCGATAAAAGTTACTGACCCCACCTTTAATTGGAAATTGGAATCTGGATTTAATCTCAAAATGGCTGAAAGCCATATATATATGTGTGTGTGTGTGTGTGTGTGTGTGTGTGTGTGTGTGTGTGTGTTTACCCTGGGAGTAACAGTGAGCAGGAACTTGGGTGGCTGTGTGGGTTGGCAGCGTCTGAGGGTGGAGGTGTTGGAGCGTCTGCTGTGCATCACTACATCTGTGTGTGTGAAAGTCCACGGACGGAGAGAAGTGAAAACCAGATCCTGCGGAAAAACAAAACCAAGCTCGGATTAACACAGAAAAAAAAACACCACTTCATCTTTTTTTTTGTTTGTTTTATGATTTATATGACTTCCCATCCCTTTACTCAGCGTGCATGAGATTCGACCGAGCCGTCTGATCTCGAGCGAGGTCAAACACGGCTATACAGCACTCCCTAGTGTCCCTCGTCCTCACTGCGCCCTCATCAGCACACCTTTCAATCCCAGAACCACATTTCCGAGACGATATCGTAACCTCCGGGACACGGAAGCACGCGAGCAGACCACCAGACAGAGCTGGAATTAGGGTTGGTATTTCCAGTGAAGCACACAGAGAAACACACGGCTCCGTTTCCCACAAAATGGCAGCTCTAAGCAGGGCTGAAAGAGGAGGTGTGAGGGAACGAGGGATGGGTGTTTGGAGAGCCGCAGTCCGGGCTGCGTTCCCAACCCACAAGCGGGGAGGGAAGATGCGTCTGGAAACCCTTACCGCGACGAGAGCGCTTGGGAAAAAAAGGCGTTGGCGAGGCCCAGGCGCCCGGATCGTGAAGATTCACACTTTCCCGGAGCGCTATAAAGCATCCTTGCGGCTAAATAATCAGAGATTTAATCAAAAAAAAAAAAAACAGATCATAGATAAACAAACTGATGATTAGCGATGACATCGGAGCGGCTCTGAGGACGCCTCGTACTCGCACTCGCACCGCGGAGCAGGCAAAGTGTTTCTAGACCAGCAGTAAGACTGTTATTTATAAAAAATAAAATAAAAATGTAGCTACGGTTAATTAACATTCTCCCATTTAAAGGTTAGAGATTTAATTTAATTGTGTTGAATCACATAAAGAGATTCAGAACGAAATTAAAGGTGTAGTGTGTAACATCTCTAAAGATTTCTGGAAAAATACAGTGAATATGTTTCCATCCCCCTCTCATTTATCTGTTCTTTCTTTCTTTTCCTCTTCTTTCTTTCCTCCCACATTTGCGTTTTTTTCCCTTCCTTTCTTGTTTTCTTTTTTTTGTTATTCTTCTTTCTTTCTATCTCAATCACTTTTTCTTCTTCTTTCTCTTATTTGTTCTTTCTTTCTCACTTATCTTTCTTTGCTTTTTTTATCTTTCTTGTGTTCCTTCTTTCGTATTTGTCCTTTCATTCTTTCTTTCTTTCATTCTTTCTCGTGTTCTTTTTTTATTTACTTGTTTTCTTTCTATCTTTCAAAATGCTTCAAGCCCTATAAAGATCACATAATTTCAAAAGATAATTTCATTCTTCTGGTTGCATTTTTCTGGCCCTGAAATTAGCTCCGCCCCCCAGGTGGAATGAGGCTGCTCAGCTCTGCATCTTTTCATGCAGGCACTAAAGGAGGAGGCACTAAAAATTACAAACCACTCCTTTAATTTTTAGTTCTGAAATAAGAACAAATGGACCTTTTTCGTTTCTTCTATTTTGAAGAAAGATTTACATTTTCTGGTCCTGAAAATAGGCTCCACCCCCAAGCCAGAAACGATACTTCTTGCTAGTTTCATCCCTAAAAATAGGCTCCACCCCCCACTAGAACCATTGTATCTTACTAGGTTTGTCAATTAAGGCTTCTGTTTACATTTTCTGGCCCAGAAATTAGCTCCACTCCCAGCTAGAACCAATGTATCTTGCTAGTTTGTTTATTTAAAGCGTGTATTTACATTTTTCTGTCTGTAGAATAGGCTCTGCTGCCAGCCAGAACAAAAATGGAGCTTTACCAAAAAATACTGACCCCACCTTTAATTGGAAGCAATCTAATTGAACTGGAACTGCTCCTTTAAATTAGCCACAAAACGAGTCCAAAACTCAATCTTCAGCATCCTCATGGCCATAACGACTGAGCAGAACACAGGACGACGCTCCATCACGCCACAGCGCAGCCGCGCTAATCGAATAAAAACAAGACACGCGTCGTGGAACACGACCTTAGGAGGGGTTTGGAAAGCCGAGAGCGGCCCAGCTGCTTCCTGTTACAGCGGGAGCGGAGCCAGACGCGGCGGATCGGGCTTCGGCGTCTCCCGGCGTTCCCGGCGTGTGCAGGACGGCGCTGGCCGTGTCGGGTTCCGCTCCGTGCTCCAGTGGAGCTGGGAGACGCCAGACGCCCAGAGTAGGATTACACCTTCTGTCAGCACCTGAGGAGCAGAGCTTCTCCTGCCTTCAGCTCTGCAGCAGATCATCACCACGTTACACACACACACACACACACACACACACACACACACGCCTCCTACCCTCCTACCTGGGGACCGTGGAGACGGTGTCATTTACACCACCACTTTCCATCTCTTACTGCCATTTCTACCAGAGTAATGAAAGTAAAACTGTCCCGGCTCTAATGACAGCCTCGGAGTGTGTGTGTGTGCGTGTGTGCGTGTGTGTGTGTGTGTGTGTGTAATAGGAGTGTGTTAATGACTGATGAGAAACGTTCAGTCTGCTCACACACACACACACACACTCTTCTTTCACGTTTATTTATCTTCTTGCTTTATTTTCTCACTTATTTGTGCTTTTTCATTCTTTCCTTCTTTCTTTCTTTTCTTTCTGTTTGTTTTTTTCCTTCTCACTTATTTGCATTCTTTCCATTTCTTTCCTTCTTCTCCCTTTTTTTGGTTCTTTCCTTCTCACATATTTATGTTCTTTCCTTCTCAGCTGTGTGTTTTTTTCCCTTCTTTCAATCGCCCTTTCTTTCTTTCTTTCCTCCTTTCTTACTTGTTTGTTCTTTCTTACTTTTATTCTTTCTTTCTCGCTCATTTCTTTGTCCTTTCTTAATTCCTGTTACTCCTCCCCTGTGTGTTCTTGCCTTCTTCAGCTCGCTCTTTCTTTCATTTTTGGATCTGTCTTCCTTAGCGTTTATTCCTTCTCACATATTTTCTTAATTACATTCTTTCTTTTCCGTTTGTTCTTCCTCACTTGTTTGAGTTCTTTCATTTTTTTCCATTCACTCATTGCTTCATTGTTCTTGTTCATCCTTTGCTTGCTCGCTCTCTCTCTCTCTCTCTCTCTCTCTCTCTCCGTCTCTCTCTCTGGTTGTCATCATGCCTCAAGTACCCGTGCTAAATCTCAGACCACGCGGGCCACAGGACTGGTCCGAGCAATCGTTCATCATTCGTTCAACATTAGTTCAACATTCGTTCATCATTCGTTCAACATTCGTTCATCATTCATTCATCATTCGTTCAACATTCGTTCATCATTCGTTCAACATTCGTTCATCATTCGTTCATCATTCGTTCATCATTCGTTCAACATTCGTTCATCATTCGTTCAACATTCGTTCAACATTCGTTCATCATTCGTTCAACATTCGTTCAACATTCGTTCATCATTCATTCATCACAGTCACAGAATCGTCTACAGGACAGCGTCTCGGGACAGGACGGCTCTTCTTCAGTGCTGATCCTCAGCAGACGGTCTGATAAACTTTATCGCTCTTTTCTAATCTTTTCCATTTCTGGACTCTTACTGAGGCATCATTACAGATAATTAAACAATGCTGTAATATGACGTCGTCCTTTAACATGCTGCTGCAGATATTTAGCTTGATTTGATATTTCTGTTCACCGCATGCGCTCACTACTCAGGGCAGAAACCTCTACCGTCCTCGTTCTACGTGTTCTCCGTGTTCTCCGTGCTCTCCATCACTTCATCTGTATTCCTTTCACTCAGGACTCACCTGTAGGACGGTGCTGTTGTGCGTGTTGGGGAACGACGTGGTTCTGTCCGGCCACAGGATGAGATCTCTGTTAGAGAGATAACACGATCCAGAGCTCGCGCTGCTCCCAGCCTTCCTCCCACCACCACCACCACCACCACCACCCTCCTCCTCCTCGCCTGCGCTCCACAGCCGGCGGTGATGGAGCCGGTGAGCAGCTTTAAAGGAGAGGTAAAGTGCGAGCCATCTGAACGCAGAAAGACAAGGAGAGGAAGTGTATTTAGGACGAGCACACGTTAGACTGTTTTTCTTTTTTCATTGAAAAGTGTTCAAGCGCTGTTAAAACTCATGGCGCTTAAATTTACATCACATTTACATATGCAAATGATGTAAATATTCAGAGTACAGGTTGGAAAAAGTATGTGAACCCCAAGGCTTATGACTTCAACAAGCTGGAAGTTGGCAAACCTGGCGTTCGAATTAATAAGACGAGATTGGAGATTGCGCTGGAAAGGGTTACAAAGTGATCTCAATGAGCGTAGATATTCATCTGTTCGCTGTTGGACAAACTGTGTAGAAATGGAGATGATTTAGTACTCTGGCTACTCTCCCTAGAAGAAGTGGCCAAGACTCGAAGGGAACACCGCAGAATTCTCGATGAGGTGAAAAAGAACCCTAGGGTGACAGCTAAAGACTAGAAGAACATCTCTGTTCCTGAGTCTATTACACGGAAAACATTACACAGGCATGATGTCCATGGCAGGACACCACGAAGAAAGCTGCTGCTTTCCAAAAAAGTACATTGCTGCATGCCTGAAGTTTGCCAAAGACCAGCTTGACACGCCGCACCTCTGCTGGGAGTCACTGTTTTGTTGTTTGGGAAGAACACGTAGCACTACGTATGGCGTAAAGAGCCCCAAAAGGCCCTGGATCACACGCCCACATGCCATCATCAAGGGAAAAATGAATTCCCAAGCTTATCAAGATATCCTACAGGATAATATCGGGGGGCTGTGTGCCATCTGAAGCTCAGTAGAAGTTGGGTGATGGAGCAAGATGATGATCCTAAACACTGGAGTAAATCCCAGTCCGAGCCCAGACCTCAACCCCATGGAGATGCTGTGGAATGATGGTAAGAATATGGCTGACATGTAATGACATGAAAGAGTATAATTGTTTGTGTGTGTCTAAACTTGTGACTTTGATGAAGATGAGATCCCAATATTTT
>CM074963.1:16296721-16320979 GCA_037577455.1 Pangasius macronema | reverse complement strand
AATAAGAAAAGGAATCAGATTTAACTGAATCAGAGTAAAATGTATCAGGGTAAAATGAATCATAGTTAAACGATTCATAGGGAAGTGAATCAGACTGAAATGATTCAAAGTCAAAAGAATCAGAGGGAAATGAATCAGTATGAAGTCTTTGTGAAGTTGTGTGTTATCATGAAAGTCGTTAAAATTATAGCCAATCACGTTTCCGTGTGCAAATATTTTTGGTGATTAGTCGCTAGTTAACAGGAGAAGAAGTTGGGCTGTTTTGAACGTGCACACGTGATCCTGTGACCTTAGTCTTTGTCTAATGACGTTTTTTTGTTAAACCGTCACATCGCCGGTTTCTATTTACTACAGGATCACTGAGTAATTTCTATCCATGTATACGACAGGAAGGAGACTTCAGGAGAGGTGTGAGAACTGAAGGACTCACTCTCATCGATGGCGGATTTGTTCTCGGCGTGGCTTTCTATGTCTTTGGAGAACCACTCGTTGAACTCCTCGTGGGAGTCGAACAGAGTCGGCATGATGAAGTGCAGCAGAGCCCACAACTGAGGAGACAAACACAAAGAGCCAGATTTATAAAATTATAATTCTCTCTCTCTCTCTCACACACACACACACACACACACGCACAGTCTCACCTCGGCCATGGTGTTCTGGATGGGTGTTCCTGTGAGCAGCAGTCGGTTTCGGCACTGGAACTGAAGCAGGATCTTCCAGCGCACGCTGCGGAGCAGAAACATCATCATCATCATCATCATCATCAAACGGAAAAACCTAACGAGACCTGTCAGCACGGCTCGGAGAGAAACCGACACGGGGATCAGACGCGCCGAGGCAGACTTGAAAGCGCGCTGAAGCTTGGCTCCGAGACGCTCGGCGTGGTAATCATTCATCTTTCACCACAACAGAAGCTGCTGGTGCATGTGCTGTCAGGCCCGAGCCGGGCACAATCTCACACGCTGCGTTTTGGACACGGAGACGGTGTTAATACACGCCATGTGAGGAGGAAAGGCAACATCCAAACCCATCCTCAGACTCTCTTTAAAGAACAAAACACTGCCGAGACCATCAGGGGCCAATTACAGCGCGTTTAACACGACTGTTTTACTGGGAGAAAAACAAAAAGCACGGCTTACTTCAATTCAGCATTATACTTATGAAAGCGAATAGATTTGAATAGAATACTAAAGAAAAATTATTGTTATTATTATTATTATTTTTATTTAGCCAAATCTGGGAAAATATAAACAGAAGCCTAAACTAAAGAAACTAGCAAAATCTATTGCATACAAGCAAATTTTAAAAAAATATATATATTTCTAAACACTTATACAGACTTGCGAGGTTCGTAGCGTGTACAAATTTGACCTGTTGCTATGGCGATACAGGAGGCACGTGGAAAGTAGAAAATTTGCACTGCATATATGAAAAGCCAGTTCACTGAAGGGGAAAGGACGCGGGACGTGAGCAACAAGAAAATGGATACGTTTTTATTTTTACTGTTGTTTGGCGCACACTTGAAGAATAAAAAAAATAGCTAGCTACTAGCTAACATACTAGCATAGAATCAAGGATGAGTTAAATAGCGTGGTGCAAATCTGCCGCGTCCGTGACGACCTTTTTCACGTTTTTTTTTACGTAGGAGTTCGGCATTTTCATTTCGGAGTACGCTGCTCAGCTTCATACTTCTTTCCCTGAAGGACGTCTTATGTGCCAATCAAATCTGGATTGATTGACACTTGTGTAGATGTTTGGAACTCTCTGATATTAACGACCCCCTCTGGAAGCCCCGCCCCTTCCGCTGGTGATCATATCGTGATGCGTATTGTGTATCGTTGAATGGCACGGTGATATTTTTGGCGTATCGCCCCTAACTTAAAGGCTCGTTTGTTTGTTTGTTGATTTTTAGCGCCACGTTAGCAAACGCGTTCAGAAGATACCTTCCTGACGTCTCTGAATGAACCCGTTGTCAGTAAGATGTGTCTGAGAGTCCCTGACATAAAGGAAAGCGTGACGCGTGTCATTTCCGGTACCTGGTGCTGCTCTTCAGAGCCTGCGCCTCGTCCAGAACCATGTACTGCCACTTGACCCGCTGGAAATACTTCACGTCCTGCACCACCAGCTGGTAACTGGTGATCACCACGTGGAAGGGCGCGTTCTGCGTGTACAGCGTTTTCTGCGTACAGAGCACAACACTTGAAGTTTACCTGAAGATTCGCAGGTAAGAGGCTGAAATTCTCGCTGGGTTTTGACGCCTGAAACCTCACCTGGCTCCAAAACTTCCTGATGACTTTACGGTCGTGAGGGTTCCCCCAGTACGGCAACACCTGTGTGACAAAGAACTCAGATTAGTCTCCATTCATGTTCTATAAGCACAGGTTTACATTAAATACACTCTTTCTCAAACACTAGCATCAATAATACAGCAGCAGTGCCCCCTGCAGGCACGGACGGGTACCGCGGGTATTTATTCAGATGTATGGATGTGTCGTGTTTTTCATTCAGAGCTTTAAAGGGGTAAAAATAGGACTAGGCAACCTTGTTTAATTGTTATCGGATCTGTAAATAGCGCCGGTTCAGTGGGTTTATGGAAAGCGGAAAGGCCCAGCGAGCTATTTAAAGGTTTCCATGTGACTTCCCGTGCAGCTGCGGCGCTCACCTTGAATTTGGGCACGAAACGGGTGAACTCCTGGTGCCAGTTGTTGAGCGTGGAGGCCGGAGAGATGATTAAGAAGGGACCCCAAATGTTGTCTCTCTGCAACACACACAGTACAGAGACAGAGACAGAGAGAGAGAGAAAGAGAGAGAGAGAGAAAGAGAGATGAAAACAGGAAGGAGCTAACAGGAAAGTTTCCTATGCACCCAAGGAACAAGTATGTCACATCAGATCCCGCTTCCTCCCTCGACTGAAAGGCCGCAAGCATGAAGCGTGCAGCTGCAGAGTTCCTACTGACCCTAAACTTTAAGGATAAACATGCACAGAAAACTGGAAACTTTTGGGTCCTATGATTCATCCATGAGGATGTGTGTTTATCAAGCTTCTCAGGGTTCTTCTCAGGGTTCTTCTCAGGGTTCTTCTCAGGGTTCCTCCTGTAAAATCACGCCACTAAAAGCCTTATTACTAATCGAATCATTTACAGCAGAACTACTACAAATAAAGTATGAAGGACATTTGAAGGGGGCGGGCTTAAATCACTTCCAATAATTAAGACTCCATGGGCTTTTTTTTTAATTTTTTTCCAGTCTAATAACTATATCATTCTCCACACACACACACACACACACACACACACACACACACACACACACACACACACACACCACTGTTATCTGTCTTAACCATGGTGTTCATATTTCTTATTTTATGCTATTTTTTTTTTATTTTATTCCAATGTCGTGCAAAAAAATTTCACATTAATTCTTAAAAAAAAAAAAAAAATGACTTTTTTCAAAAATCATTAAAAAAAGAGTATTTTTTAATTTTTAAAAAATACCTTTATGCTTCTGGCTTAGTTGTATGAGTATTTCTTTCAATCAAACTCTTTAAAAAAATTTTTTTTTTTTAAAAAAACAATTTTTTCTGTTTAGATTTTTCACTGAAATTAATGACATTCCGAGCTTCATGACGACTCGCACTGAGATGTAGGATGTGTTTTTTCCTCTCTCAAGCCCGAAGCACATTTTTTCAGAAACCTCATCGAGATCCAGCTACTTTCTTCTGATCGACATTGATTTAAAAAAAAACCCAAAAACACACTAAAACAGCTCATTTCAGAGTCATAAACATTTCAGCGTTGCTGCAGGACATGTGCTCTGGATCTGACAATATATAGTTAGTGTGTGTGTGTGTGTGTGTGTGTGTGTGTGAGGAGGATCAAACTGGTGTGCCCTTCTGTAAAATGCTTTAGCGTATATAAGCCATGGTGTGATCTGCTAACACGCTGCTAGACGAGAGGAACGAGCTGCTCGTGGTTGCTCTGTCGCCCCGGCGACTGGCTCTGGTTTCTCGGGTTGCTGTGGAAAGTGCTCACCTCGGCCAGGTGGGCCAGCAGGGCGATGCTCTGGACCGTCTTACCCAGACCCATCTCATCTGCCAGGATGCCATTGATGCCCTGAGACACACAGACACACACAGACACACACAGACGGAGGGTTAGAGACTGAGACAGCACACACACACACACACACACACACACACACACGCCTGCGTGTTTACCCGCACTGACCTGTTCGTAAAGGTTAGCGAGCCAGTTCATGCCCTTGAGCTGGTAGGCTTTGAGCTTGCCGTTGAAGATGGTGGGTTGGGGAATGTCTTCTCCAGCCTGGATGGAGGGATTAGACAGGCTGTAGCTCTCCCCGAACCCGGAGCCGGAGCCACACCCCCCCGCCACGTGCAGAGAGGCACTGCGGCTGTCCTTCGATTCCTCGTCAAACTGCCTCGTCTGCGTATAACACACACACACACACACACACACACACAGTGGATGTTTAAGTCCAGAAATCGTGGCACAGTAAATCCACACGCAGACTCACTGCATGTGCTGCAGTTCAGCTTCGTCTCTGCTGTAATAAGTTTAGACTGTAATACGGTTAGGGTTAGGGTTCCTAAAGTTCCTGTTAGAGTATGTAGAGTAAATTAGAGTTCCTGTTAGAGTATACAGAGTAAATTAGAGTTCCTGTTAGAGTATGTAGAGTAAATTAGAGTTCCTGTTAGAGTATGTAGAGTAAATTAGAGTTCCTGTTAGAGTATGTAGGGTAAATTAGAGTTCCTGTTAGAGTATATAGAGTAAATTAGAGTTCCTGTTAGAGTATATAGAGTAAATTAGAGTTCCTGGTGCACCTTCCTCAAGCTGAATGTTTTCACACATGATTAAATTCATTTAAAAAGCTATAGAGGAAAGCGTCAGCTCACTCTGGCTTGGTGGATCTGGTAGGCTTCTTTGGCATTCCTCAGGGCCTGAGATTTGTAGTATTCACTGTCTGTAGAGAGAGAGAGAGAGAGAGAGAGAGAGAGAGAGAGAGAGAGAGAGAGAGACAGCAGGAGAAATTCAACCACCGGAGAAGCAAAAAAAATGTTAAAAATCCTCTATACAGGGAAGAAACCAGCGTACATGAGTCAAACTGTCCATGCAAACAACCAGAGGACCTATCTTTAATTATATTTTTACTCTGCACAAAACACACACACACACACACACACACACACACACACAGCCCTGTCGCTCTCCTTCAGACGTGATATACAGGTCAGGGCAGTGATGGACGGAGGGCGAGGCTGTGGGATCGTACCGTACTCCTCGTGGCCCACGTTGACCATCACCCCCCCGCCGATGTTGATCTGCCTCTGGGCGGCGCTCTCGTCCAGCTTCCTGAGGATCTCGTCCTGAGCGCTGTCTCCGCCCGCGCCTTTGTGCTTCCCGCCCATGAAGTGCGCGTACAGCTCCGTCTGCGTGATCAGGAAGTTCAGCTTCCTCTGCTGCCGCTTAGCCTGAGGGCACACAGGAGGACGAGGAGGAGCTTAAATAATACACCGTCTTTCATTTATTTACACACACACACACACACACACACACACACATACACACACACACACACACACACACACACGAGTTCAGGTAGCATACCATCATGTCCAGTGCCTTACTTAGATTTATAACAGAGTAATAATAATAATAATAATAATAATAATAATAATAATAATAATAACAGAATTAATAATTTTATTTGCTTGTTTTTTTTTTGTTTCTATCAAACTATATTTTATATCTGTGTATTTTTCCTTTTAAATTTATTCAAATATTCAAAATTATGAATTTCATATTGTTTAATAATAAGCATTTTTTATTTCAAATTATATTTGTCTACATTATTATTTTTTTAATGTTTATTATTTTTTTATATATATTTTATTAATTATTATTATTATTATTATTATTATTGCTATTATTATTATTATTAACTTTTTTCCTATATCTAACTACATTTCTGTTTTTTTTCCTTCCAACTGTAGATTTTATAATTGTTAATTATTTAATAATAATAATAATAATAATAATAATAATAATTTGTTCTTTCACATTATTTCCGATTTCTTAATTTTTGCTTTCAAAATATTTATAATATACTTTATTACTTTATTACTTTATTACTCACTCATTCACGTTTATCTTTTACAAACTCTAGTTTTAAAAATATTTTTCTTCTTTCAAAATATTTAAACGGTTTGTTGAGTATTTTTATTTTTCGACGTTTGGATTTCTTTAGGCCGAAACTAATATTTACAACATTTATGACAAACAGACTGATATAAACTAACACAAACTAAACACAAATAAACAAACAAACACATTCACCTTAATGCCAACCTCTGAAGCTCTGATGTACTGAATGTGTGATATAAGGGCAAGCGTGTGTATGTGTGTGTGTGTGTGTGTGTGTGTGTGTGTGTACCTCTCTCATCTCCTCGTCCAGTTTGCGCTGCTCGAGAGCCTCTTTCTCAGCGCGCTTGCGATGTTCTTTCTCCACCTTCTCGTACTTCTTCCAGTACAGCAGCATCTCCTTGGTGAGGCGTCGAGCTCGAGGCAGCGTCTCCTTGCACAAGAAGACGCGGACCTAGCGACGCGCTGCGTGGAGTGCGTACGTGACCACCCGGTCGACCTGTGTGTGTGTGTGTGGCGCACACACACACACACACACACACACACACACACGCGCGCACACGCAGTTAACATTCATCACTTTTTAAAATAAGATCCTGCAGTTTTCCGTGATGTGACGAACGCAGACTGGAGACCCAACACACACTTCATAAATATAAACATTTCAAAGATTTAGATTTTTAAAATTTATTTATTTAATTTTATTATTAATTATTTTTGTTTTAATATTTTTGTTTAAATAACAGTTGTTGTTTTTTGTTTGTAAGGATACAAGAAATCATTCAGGTGCAAAAAAAAAAAAAAAACATTTTCACAAACTGAAATAATATAAATAAAAAAATATATAAGTATATAATTAATTCATAATTATTACTAATAACACCACCACACAACAATAAACTATAATAAAATATTATAAAATAAATAAACTTTATTTTAAACTAACATAATTCAAAGACTATAATTACACAAAAAAACCTGAATAAAAAGCATTTTAATTATTTTTTATTTTTACAGTTTAAAAAAAATTATATATATATATATATTTGGAAGGTTTTGAGCTGCAAAACATGTAAAAAAAATTTAATTAAATAAAAAATAATTAAAAAAACGATGACACTACTGCAGTGTTTTAAATCTGCTCAGATGGTGATGTAGCTTTTGTTCAATGTAAAAAAATTAGAAAAAAATTTTAAAAATCTGAATATTAATAAATAAACAAACAAACAAAAACAAACAGGGGAAAAAAATTAAGCTCAGAAACATTTTTACCTTTTTGGCATTGGTCAGCACGAAGTTCTTCGCAGAGGCCTTCTGCTTAAAAGCCTGGAAATAAATAAATAAATAAATAAATAAACAAATAAATAAATAGCTTTGTTGTTGTTGTTGTTGTTAAAAGGGGGAATGTAAAGGAGTGTGAAGATTATTTCCAGAGAATCGGACGTACTTTGGGGTTTTCCTTCTTGGCGATGGTCAGCCAGACTTTTCTCCTGCGTGCGTTCAGCTGCTCGATGGTTAAGTGCTTCTTCTTGGTCATGGGCAGAGGTGCATCATGGGAGAACTTGGCGAATATTTTGCTGACGTAGGGCCGTCCCTCGCCGGAGAACTCCTCGCCTCGTTTCTTCTTCTTCTTCATCTTCTTTAATTTGGCTGGGATGAAATAAAGGGGCTTTTAGTTATCGGATTTCACACGCGGAACGTTTTCTTTTCTTTTGTGTCTCGTCTCTACCTTTAAATTTCTTCTCCTCTTTTATCTTCTTCTTCTTGGGCCCCAGCGTGTGGCGCTGCTGCTCGTAGAACGGGTCCTGGGTGGAGAGGAGACCGGCGCTGTAGTACTGATACTGCTGCAGCTGTGTCACACACACACACACACACACACACACACACACACACACACACACACACACACACACACACACACCAGAGACAGAACATTATTTTACTTGTAGACCAAAAGCACTGGCACTTTTAACATGTTCTGTCCGTTCCAACGATTCATTTCTGTCCCTACAGCTAAAACTACGGAACGTAGAAATAAAAACGAATAGAAACGAACAAAACCATAAGGAAGGAAGAGTAAAAACGATAGACAGGTTGATGAATGAACGATGTAAGCTGTAATCACGCAGGTGTGTGTGTGTGTGTGTGTGTGTGTGTGTACCTCGCGGTCGGCCCGGAACTTGCTCTGGTGCGTGCGGGTGAACTTGTGCAGCCTCAGCATGTCGTGGAGCTCCTCCCGGGTCAGCGAAAAATCCGAATCGTCCGAATCCGTGTCCGAATCCGTGGTGTCGTCGCTTAGCAACACACCCTGAGGACGGGGAGACAGGACAGTCGGTATAACGACAGACGGCCGGGCGAGGCGGCTGCGAAAGCTGATTTAATACATCCAGCAAAAACTCTTTAAATGTGTGTGAAAATGTTAGGATTCAAATACTTCCGAATATTTACTAGATTATTTAAGCCCCAAACGTCCCCCAAACGTCCAACATGATCTGTCCCTCTGATGTACTCGTTCCTATTCCTGTCCAACCTCGTCACTCCCAAAGAGAACCTCAGCATCTTCAGCTCTGCTACCTCTAGCTCTGACTCCTGCCTCNTTTTAGCCATACTTTATACTTAATGTATGTTTTGCTTTATAGCTTTATAGCTTTTGAGTCACATGACCTGAGATCTTGAGCCAGCTCACTCTTCAGTGTCTCCTACTGACACTAATCCCACCCTGTCGCCGCTTTTCCCCACAGCCTGACTAATGCCTGTATCTCCCAGGGTTAAAAAGGTTGTTCCTGTGTGGAAATGGACGCTCTGTGTGTGTGTGTGTGTGTGTGTGTGTGTGTGTGGCGCTACCTTCAGCCATTTCCTGCTCTTCCTCAGCTTGGAGAAGTTGTACAGACTGGCCTTGTCCGCTTTGTGCTCTGTGGAGGAGATGACGAGAGATAATCGGGGATGAAGAAACGCTGAACATTCATTCATTCATTCATTCATTTATTTATTGTTCTTTCAATGCCTTGTCAGCATCAATGGCAAGATCAAGGTAGGTAAAATTGTATCTAAAAGCTATATAAGATCCTTCGCTTTAATATCTGATTTTTCCAGAAGAGACATTCTGGAGGACTTCCAGATACTTCCAGCTCTTATCTTACAGGAACCTCATGCTGGAGGTTCTTCACCGTTCAGCAGTAGTGTAAGTCTCGAACGGGAGATACAGGAAGTGGCTTTCTTTTATAACAGAGTTAACTTCGTGTAGTTTGTTCCATCTGCCACTTTTCTGAGATTATTATTATTTAAGCTTCTTATAGGTTTGAGATCTGACGGCTGGGGTTTGACATTCATTAATTCTCAGTTCAGCTCTGACGGCTTACACGCTGAAGGTGCGAGTATGAGTATTAGAGATCTTTGTGTGTAGTGTAGGTGATGATGCGGACCCTGAAGCAGAGCTCCATTCAGAGTGCCGCACTCCGCTCCTCCTCTTCCTCCTGCTCTTCCTCCCGAGCTCCTCACACCCTCCTCAGAGTCAGACGCCTCCTCCTTCACCACCAGCACCGGGGCGTGAGGGTTCGAAGGGGCCAGAGACGGGCCTTCGCCCAGACCATCGTCGCTGTCATCACTGAAACACACACACACACACACACGCACACACACACACACACACACATTACGATGCTTGCAAAATAACTAAAAGACTCCGCGTTTATTTAACCAGGAAATTTAAGGATTTATTTAAGGAAGGAGTCTCCAGTGTCAGCGCTCTGTAACAGTCAGTGCGTTTTCCGTCATCTTCAGGGCAGGAGTTTCTCAGTAGCGTGCCACGCCGCGTTTGTTTTTCTTTTTTTTTGTCATTAATTTCAAGAGAGAAAAAATAAAGAAAGGCCGGTGAGGGAACGTGTGCATTCCACAACACTAAACGTAACTATAAACGGACAAAAACTATGACGTGTTGTTCTGTAACAAGTTGAAAATTGTAACTGTTGGTGAGTTGCAGAGGTACTTTTGACTGCTAAGGTGATTGTTTTGGTCCAGATGTGTGTATAATCAGTTCTGTGATTACATTATATTATCCAGTGTGTGTGTGTGTGTGTGTGTGTGTGTGTGTGTGTGTGTGTGTGTGTGTGATGTAAATGTAAATATAATCTAAATGCACTAAGAACTAGATAAAATCGAACCTCTAAGATCATGAACCTTTAAATTAAATACAGTTTAAGACTTGTTAATCTGTTGACTGTGCCTCGTTACGGGTCAGCGAGGAGTCTGTGACATGCTCGTAATTAGATTAAAACACAGAGAAAGAGAGAGAGAGAGAGAGAGAGAGAGAGAGAGAGGGAGAGAGACAGAGAGAGAGAGAGAGAGACACAGAGAGAGAGAGAGAGAGGGAGAGGGAGAGAGAGAGAGAGAGAGAGAGAGAGAGGAGAGAGAGATGGGACTATGGCACCTGGATATGTCTCTGTTGAAGACGGCGGAGGAGTGGCGGAGGAAGGCGTCGAGGCGGAGCGAGCGCTCCAGGTGCTGCAGGTGCAGCGGTTTGGCCAACTTGAGGCAGGTGGAGGCTCCAACGCCATCCTGCTCTGAGGCCATAAGGAGACAGAACCGGTCCCGGGCCCAGCAGGGCTCTCACTGCACACACACACACACACACACACACACACACACACACACACACGAAACAGAGTAGAGTGGAGAGTACGTTATTGATCCCGAAAAGGAAATTTGGTGTTGCAACAGCCACAACACAAGAGCAACAAGGAAGACTAAGACCAAGATGGCGCCGCTCCGTTAGTGCTCGCAGCCCACACTGCAACTTCTGTATATTTTACCTCGTTTTTACTGAGACACATCTGTCTTTATTGCGTGTGTGTACACTAGTTCGTTGTTGTTCTGTTCATTGTTGCACTGTGGAACTAAGGAAAAACAGTCGTGGCCTAATGGTCTGAGAGTGGGACTTGTAACCCGAAGGTGAACCTGAAGGTGGTGGGTTTGAGTCTCGGGTCCGGCAGGNGTGTGTGTTCACTACTGTGTGTGTGCACTTGGATGGGTTAAATGCAGAGCACAAATTCCGAGTATGGCTCACCACACATGGCCACAAAGTCACTTCACTTCACTTTCACTAAGTTACATCACATGTACGTGACGAATCAAGAACCGTAAACCTTCACTAAGACGCAACACTTCACAAAACTTTAACAGCGCACAATAAACGCACAAAATACGACAAATAAGAAAGAATCAGAAATATACCTGAACAAATATCTCGCAAAGTTATTTACAGACTGAGATTCCTGGACAGATTTACTGCATGAAATATAGCGCAGGTTTAAAACTGTACTTTAGACATGTGTGATGAGCAGTCGTGGTAGT
Organism: Pangasius macronema; assembly: GCA_037577455.1. Lineage (NCBI taxonomy): Eukaryota > Metazoa > Chordata > Actinopteri > Siluriformes > Pangasiidae > Pangasius > Pangasius macronema. Next base: position 16,309,469 of record CM074963.1, on the reverse strand, counting down.
GTGTGTGTGTGTGTGTGTGTGTGTGTGTGTGTGCGTATATAAAAATGTACAGTAGTCAACAGTAAAGCGGCAGTGTGTGTGTGTGTGTGTGTGTGTGTGTGTGTGTGTGTGTGTGTGTAAGAATGTGCAGTGACCCTAAAATGAAGACCGAGGGAGAAACATGACTGATGAAAAAATGACTCTCTATGGGTTCATTGGAAAATAAAGTGTTCTTAGCAACCCATAAATAAACAAATAAATAAGTAAATAAGTAAGTGAATAAATAAATAAATAAATAAATAAATATAATAATTTCTCACAGCGATACACTCTGCTGTAGGATTCTACACACAACCCTTAAGGTTTTCCCTGGAGGAAGTCCAAATAATTCTTAAGATAGTTTGTTTTTAAATAAAGGCTCAGTACAAAAAATAAGGATTTATCAAATTATTATTATTATTATTATTATTATTATTATTAAAATATCAGATAACCAAGTGATTCCTAACATATTTCACACTTGTACCACATGATGAGAAAAAACAAGTTTCTTTTTTTCTTTTTCTGTTATTATATTTAAATAATGCTTTTATTATTATTAATTATTATTATTATTATTATTTCAGCTTCACAATTACAAATTCCACAAATTTAGGAATAAACAAAAAACATTTTATTGCACCTTATTATTTTAAAACAGGCTGCACTGTAATCTCGTATTATTTTAAACGTACACGTCGTGGTGAGCTTTTCTGTAAAGACATGTTTAATGTTTATTGAACGTGTAGGGAAGGAGTCTCCAGTGCCAGTGCTTTGTAACAGTCGGGGGTGAAGCTGTAACTTGGAGTTTTTCTTCAGGAGTTTACGCTTTTGCGGTTTCTCTGTAACGTGACAGGCTCGTGTGTGTGTGCGTTTTCGGTTTGTGTTTTTTCGCTCTTGTTAACTTTCTTGGAGGCTGGTGAGGGAGCGACGGATTACAGCTGCTCTAACGTAAGCGATAAGTTGTTTCACAGAACATGAAACATAACCATAAACTGAATTAAAATCGGACGCGATGATAAATTGCGGTGGTATAAAAGGAATAAAACACTTGGGGACGTGGTGTTACAGGAAAATCTTTCATTCTGGAAAGTTGAGACCGACTCTGCTTCATCACACCACACGGTCACTGATTATTTTACTACAACTGCATGACACACAGAGCGTTACTCCTGACAGAAAGACAAAAAACTGTAATAACTTTTAGAGATTGGTACATAAAATTTCAATTGAGTCTGGTTCTGGAAAATGAGATTTTGTGGCTTTCCTGTTTCAAACCCTGTACAACAGGAAATAAATCTAAGCTTGGCTGTTAAAGATGGATAATAGAGAGACATGACGGTGGCAAATGGGTCTAATATCCTGATCTTAACACCTGACGAAGATCATTTCAGCTACTTCACTACTGAGAATAAACCCTGATCTGAACACGGCTGGTCTTATTCATCGCTGTGGATGAACTGATATCTGAGCGTGTTCTGTTTTAACGAGTGGAAATGAGTTCGTATTGAGCAGAAACCGTCATAAACATTAGATTTTACTGTATTTTTAGCTCCCGTAATGAGCTCATTTTTATTTCAAACCCAATTATAATATTTATTTTAATTAAGGCAGGAAGTGTTACAATAAACGATGCAAGTTAAGCTTTAATGTTCACCCAGAATAACGTTTTTACTTGTTTCCAACATTTACCTCCATTTTGTTTGTTTGTTTGTTTGTTTATTCAGGACTCCTCCATCTTGAACTCATCTTCACACCTGCTTTTTAATATTTTCCACACATATTAAGCCACATGAGGCTGATTTAGCCAAAAAAAACAAACAAAAAAAAATAACAAGAAACATGATTCAGTAGATTTACTTTCGATGACTAACGGTAGAATGTGGGATCTTACACATTTCAGTATGAAATATTTTGCTGTTAAATACCTAAACACTGTAGAAATGTATACGGTGTTGGAATACTGACATTAACAGCTAAATGATATATCTGTATATATGAACAGATCTTTTAGGCTTCAGAAAACATCTGAAACAAATATCATTCCTTTCAGATTATTTGTAATTGTGTGTAAAATGGCATGTTTCTGAAAGGGGGCTACACCGGGACCTTCTCTCTCAACCTACATTGATGGGATGTTGGTTTATTGTCATAAATTATATATTTCATCTTTTATTAATTGCGAATTAATATTGTTTTTGGTGTGCAGAAACATTGGTCTGACTCCAACTTGTGTGGAATCGACTCTAAATCACTGGTATCGACTCTCCTTTGCCTAAAGAGTGGAAACCGAGAATCGACTCCCTGGTCTCTTGTAACCATATCAATTCCCAGTGTTTCAAATGGGAGAATCGACTCCTTTTTTGGATAATCGACTCCCTTCTCTCATGTAACCGAACTGAATCGATGAATCGACTCCCTGGCCTCTTGTAACCATATCAATTCCCAGTGTTTCAAATGGAAGAATCGACTCCCTATTCTCATGTAACCGAACCGAATAGATGAATCGACTCCCTGGCCTCTTGTAACCATATCAATTCCCAGTGTTTCCAATCGGAAAATCGACTCTTTATTGTTGTTGTTGGAGAATCGATTCCCTTCTCTCATGTAACCGAACCGAATCAAATCGATGAATCGACTCAATTCTCAGTGTTTCGAATCGGAGAATCGACTTCCTGGTCTCTTGTAACCATATCAGTTGCCAGTGTTTCAAATGGGAGAATCGACTCTTTTTTTGGAGAATCGACTCCCTCCCCTAATCATATCAATTCCCAGCGTTTAGAATCAGAGAATTTATTTATTTATTTATTTTTTAAGGAGAATTGACTCTGGTCTCTTGTAACCATATAAATTCCTAGTGTTTAGATTCGGAGAATCGACTCTTTTTAAAGATCCGACTCCTAGCTTTCATTTTGTTCCTGAACTACATTAAAACACGAAATATTACAATTAAAATGAATCGATCTGGCTGTTATTATGTATTATGTTTGAGCTAAATTAGGAAAATAAACTATGATCTGCGCAAAAAAAAAAGTTCCCGATACTACTTGGAATTGTGTCATTTAGCCGATTAGCTAGCTAGATCACAGGCTAGGTCTTAGCTACTGTATATTATATGGGCCATGAGCTAGCCGATTAGCTATCATGCTAAGATAGCTTGCCTCGCGCGCACCAACGACGGGCTAGTTAGCCAGGCTATAGCTATGTTTAGCAAGCTAATCCGGGTTTAACGTTAAGATCTGACACTTTGACACACGGGTTAGCCAGCTAGCACAATTCAAACGAAATACCGTTAATAACAGTCGCTGCTAAAACAGCAAGCCTTTGTAGAGCTCGTGAGCTAGCTCAGCTCAGCTAGTTAACCTTGAGCCGTTAGCGTTAGCGAGGAAGCTAAAGTGTTTTATCGCTTCTGGAGGTTTTGCCTTGCATACTTTTTGATTAATTCAGACAGGCCCTGTCTCTTTAAGGCCACATTGACTGGGGCAGCAAATGATATAAACTGGGCAGTTATTGTTGTTATTATTATTTATTTTAAAGCTGTTTTTTTTCATCCGCGCGCGAACACCCACACACGCCGCGCGCGCGTCTCCGGCTCTCCCGATTCCACTTGTCTAACTCTTTCTCCCTCCCGGCCATCTTCCCCCCAACGCTCCCCCACCGTGTCCCTCATAAACGCAGGCTCACCTCGTCGCCCCGTGTCCCCACTGTTTTCGCTCCGTCTCCGCTGCTGCCGACTCACAGCGCCGCTCTGTCTCCAAAATGGCGCTTGTGAACAAGGAGAGAGACTGAGGCGGTGGACTCGGCAGCAGCAGAGAGGCGGCCACTTTCAGTAACCGAGCGAGCAGGGACAACGGCGCCATGGCGAGGACGGAGCACGGAACCAGGCATTCATAATCAAACGCCGAGCACGCGCGACGACGACACAATACTTTGCGCACAAGACTGCGGCGTGATCCTTGCTTTATAATACACCGCGCCAATTATTATTCAAATATAAACGCCGGTAACGCGATTCCCAGTCAGATTTACGCGCTTTAGCAGAGATGCGAGTTTCTGTTATCGATTAGTGATGCCTTGCAGACTTACAAGTCCGTTGATGTCCATATGACGTCATCGTCACCGCTTCCAAATATCGCGAGACCATTGTTACTGTCCTTATAAACTTCTTAGGATTTATTATTTTGTGTGTGTGTGTGTGTGTCACATCATAATATTACACACACACATATAACTATATAAATATAACTCAAAACTATACTATATTATAATTTTTATAATATTTATAAATCCTACACACAACCAGGAACATAAAACACAAAAAAAATGACTAATCATGTCTCGATAATCGCTTTTACGATATATATTGCGATACGGTGTATGATATTATGCAATACTATTATCGTGAATGCTTCTTCCATCCATAAGCATTTTCTTCCGATGAAAAGTCATGTTTGTGTTTGTGGACGGCCGCGACTCGTTCCCACGGTTTAAGAACAGCAACATGCAGCGTGTACCTCTTTCTCTTCATTAGTTATTTCAGTCTTCAGTACATATAAATATATTTACCAAAGCGAAGATAGCAAACGAGCCGAATTTGATAAATTATGCAAATAAATGCAGAACGATTTGATCATTTCAGTAAAGGAAAGCACCGAAATATTACAGCAAGTAAAATAAAATAAGGCAGCTGCGGTATTCTGAAGTGTTGTGTAGTAATTCTAATAAAACGTGATTACACAAATGAACATGCGCTCTTTCAGAATGTAACCTGCGCTTATCACGTATAACATATCACAAAACAAAATAATTCATCGAAGAATCAGTATATAATAACAAAATAATTATTATTTTTATTATTATATTACTGCAATCTCTTATACTTTTACTCTACTACTACTAATAATAATAATAATATATTTATTATAATAATAATTTGTCACACTTTTTAATAAATATAGTATTATACAACTAATACAATTATATTATTCTAATTTTACTATATAATAATACTAAAACTAATAAAAATACTACTACTAATAAATCATTTGTTATTACAATAATTTGTCAATTTTTTTAAATAGTAAATATAATATAATAAATATTATTTTAAAATTGTTGCTATAATATATAATAATATAACTAATATTATTATCTTATCAAGTTTATAACACGAACACAAAAAAATATTATTTTAAAAATACTACTACTGACAAGAAGGAGAAGAAGAAGAAGAAGGAGAAGAAGAAGAAGAAGAAGAAGGAGAAGAAGAAGAAGAAGAAGAAGCAGCAGATGAAATGGAATAAGAGATTACTTGTGCTGTACTTTTTCTCGCAGGTATGCAGGGTAACGCGTGATCCCGATGATAAATGACTGCGCCAGAAACACAATGCTGTACGGTTTATTAGTGTAAAGCCGCGTGATACACGTTAAAGCAATTACGCCTTCACACACACAGAGGCACAGTTAAAGTTTACGATTTAGCTGAAAATCTTTAAAAGCACTTGAAGCTACTCGTCTCAGTATTCAGCGACGCATACACAGGCATTTTGAAAGCGCTGAAACATTGGCGCGAGTACAGGGCGCTCGGCTCGGGTGCGCTTTACAGAAGACATGATAGAAATCAGTTTCAGAGCCAGCTGGACATTTCTTCATCAAACCTGTGCGGATCGATGAAAGGCTTATCGATGGATTTGATCATCAGCTCGCCGCAGTAGGCGCACTCGGAAGCCACGATGTCGTCGATGTCCGATTTGATCTGCTCTCGGCTGCCCTGGCCCTTCCCCAGGCTCACCGCGTCCTCCTCCTTGGGTTTGTGGCGAGACTTGGTGGTCTGCGTGGCGGCGGCAAGCTTCTTCTGAAGCTCCTCCAGCTTGCTCAGCTTGTACGCCGAGAGGTGTGGCGTGACCTCCTGGAAGAGGCAGTCGTAATGGAACATGTGTCCGCACAGGAAGAGATAGAAGGGTCGGTTGAGTAAGGGGAAGTCACAGGTGGCGCACTTCTCCTGAGACTCCACCACGCCGTACTTGTTCCTCATCTCCTGGATGTCCTGGCGGATGCGCCTGGCGCTCTCCGTGGCCTCCTCCATCTCCTGCTTGAGCTCCTCGATGTGGTGGTTGTAGTCCTCCAGCGAGAGGCAGATCGCCTCCTTGAAGTGGTCGATGGTGACGAAGTCCGGGAAGAAAGGCAAGATGTCCTCGATCTTCAGCAGGTTGCAGCTGGAGAGACAGTTCATCGCCTTCTTCACATCCTTCTCCTCCTGAACCACGTGACGGGCGATTTTCAGCCACAGCTTCTTCCTCAGCTCCTCGTCGTCCTCAGGGAGGTCAGCGCACGACTTGGCCAAATCGACATCCACCTGATATCAAACACACACACACACACACACACTTTAGATATTGTACGAGTAACATCTACTGTCTGAAATATTATTAGAATAGTCTCTGAGGAGTCGTCTATGGCTCACTTTGTGGTCTTTATTTTACAATTAGCCATCAAATTTCCAATTAAATCTAAAAACCAACGGTGATATTACAACTACACTCCCTTTCTGTAGCTCTGTCCTAAAATCCTTCCACAATTATGGTGCCAGTCAAAAGATTTTCTATCCTATATTTTAGCATTTTTTGTTTAAACGACCTCATTTGACGTACTCTAAAATTTGACCAACTAATAGACTTTTAAGGACTTGTGCAGCACTTGCGCCAAAATCCCTGACGCACTCTCACCTGCAAGGCTAAATCCACAGCTTCTTCGTACAACTCCATTATCCTGTAGACCAACACGCACGCTTGGAGATAGCCATGTTCAGCGCAGAGGCGTAAGGCGTATTTCAGGTCGTAGTGGATCTCCGAGGCGTGCGTTCCCGCCTGCTCGAGGTACCACAGCAAAGAATCGGGCTTATACTTGGCGTAGAGAGATAGCAGATAATTGTGGATGGCTTCTTCTTTCACGTTGAGCTCGTGCACGCAGAACTCCATGTAACGGATCGTCTCGTTGATCTGCTGGGTGCTGCCGATCTGACTGTAGTTCACCAGTGCCGGGATCAGCTGCTTGGGATCGAGCCGGCTGCCCATTTGGATCCAGGCGTCGACGACTTTCTTTGGAATGTGCTGCATGAGAACCGGGGAGAACTTGTAGAACAGCTTTTCGTCGCAGTGCTTGGAGAGGACGTCGAGTGCTGCGGCGTAGTCGTCGTGCTGGCAGTGGTGAGAGATGACCCTCTCGTAGTCCTGCATAATGACAGAAAAGTAGACCATATCTTTGACGTTGCCATGGCTTGCCAAGAGATCGTAGATGGTGCTCCGGTTGTTGTAGAAGCACTCCTTGCGCTTGGGGTTAGACAGGAAGTGACGGAATTCGTCACGCGTTTCCTGAAACAGCGTGCTGTCTATGTCGTCCGCTTCCAGTTGTCCGAGACGGTTCAGGTACAACTCAGTCAACCAGGTGATGAGAAGCGTGATCTGGGTCTTCTCGCCGGGTTTGAGGTTGTCCAGTTTTCGGAGCAGGAATTCTTTCAGAGCCTCCTCCTGCTTGGCTTCGATGAACTTCAACGCAATCTCTTCAAAGTAGTTCTGAGTCAGAGCGTAGCACTTTGCGCTCTCTAGATAACGCTGGTTCTGGAACCAGTGCTCCGCTTCCTTGGCAAGCACCATATCCTTACACTCTGGTCGATCCCTGCAGTACTCTTTGGCCAGGTCAAACTTCTTCATGCTCATGTACATCTGCCAGACGTCTCTAGATTCCCTCTGGATGTGATAGCGGAAGACGGCTTTCTCGGTGTAGATCCACACCAGTCCGCCGACAGGATCCTTGATCATCTTTTTGAGGGGGCCAAACTTATCCGGGAAGACGTCTTCGTAGACGACTTGTCCGTTCAAGGTGCAGATAGCCTTGACGCGATCAGGGAGCAGGAGAAGGAAATGAAACTGGGTGAGTACGATGGAGATCGGCTTGTTGTATCTGAAATCGATATCCGAGGTGTATTCCCACACCTGGACGTCGCTGAGAAGAGAGTCAGGCCGCGAGTAGTCCAAGTGGCCATACAAAACCCCATTTCCCATCATCCAGGCAAAGGAATTGGGGCTTGAACGGAGCTTGGAGGTGTAGAAGCCAATCTCGCTGTAGCCCATGTTAACAGGAAACTCCTGAAAGCTCGGACAGGGATCCTGATTCTGAGCAAAGATCGAGCTGAAGCCTTGTTGCTCGGAACCCTCGGCTAACTTGCCGAAGAACTGAAAGAGACGTTTGCGAGTGGTGGCAATAATAAAGTACTTTGACTCTATCCCACGTTCCACGTCAAGGCAGCAGACCGGCGCTGGCTTTCCATCCTCTTCCAAGGAATGAACTTGCCTGAAGTACTGGTCTGGGTTGGTGTTGAAAAGGGAACCCTCAGAAGCTGAGATTTCTGCCTCAAAAATAATGCCTTGGCTGGTTCCGACAAGAATTGGGCCTGTGTTTGTTTCATTGCCTAAAATCTTGTTCCAGCCCACGCTCTCTATTAAGTGGCCCCTCCACCTAGAGAGGCTGCGAACCTTCTGTGTGTTTCTGTTTAAGTAGACGCACTCGCTTGTGGTCAGACTAATCACCAAGTGAGATCCTGCAAGACAAGAAATGGCTTGGATTTGTATTGTGTACCGAATGAAGAGGAAATGGCAAAAATATCAAACTTTGACCCTTGAAGATACTTTCACACTACGTGAGTTATGATACCTAGCTCTGATTGAGGTTGCTAGCAAAATGGCAGCAATGAATGAAAAAATATTATAAACTACGGTAATTAAAACAGGATGAGAATAAGAAAACTTTACTTCCTTAATTCTCATGCTAGGAAAAAACAGTGTTATGTACAGCAGTTAATAATAATAATAATAATAAAGTCTGCATGTAAGCCTTTTTAGCATCGAACTCTTAACTAAAACACATGAGCGGCAGCTTTTCTCCCAAGCGCCTGGCGGTTACCTTAAAACCCTGTATATACGCGCACTTCAGGTTTCTTTCTCTTTCAGCCAAAATGGCATCCTTTATAAATATCTACTTCAACAATAATATACACCCCTCATCCTCATTACCTACCGCACTACCTCATATTCAAGTATAAGTGTGTATGTAAGTACATAATTTTTAACATTCGATAACTGTATTCTAGGACACGTATTGTCATCAGGATTTACTTCTCAGGTTCCCTACCTGAGATAAGCACTACTTATCTGAGTTACTATAGACTTCCTGTCAGCTCAGACCAGTCTGGTCATTCTCCTCTGATCTTCTCTCATCAACAAGGTGCTTCAGGCTGCAGACTCTTTTTTTCTGTTTTTGTGTTTTTCATACCATTCTGTATAAACTCTACAGACTGTTGTGTGTGAAGATCCCAGGAGATCCCAGGAGATCAGGAGATTTCTGAAATACTCAAACCAGCCCATCTGGGACCAACATCCATGCCACAGTTAAAGTCACAGAGATTCAACACTTTTTCCCCCGTTCTGGTGTTTGATATGAACATTAACTGATGCTCTTGACTTGTATCTGCATGATTTTTTTGCACTGCGCTGATTAGATAACTGCATGAATATGCAGGTGTACAGGTGTTCCTAATAAAGTGGACGGGGAGTGTATACTGTACTAGCTTTGTTGTACGTATATTCTGTGATTTGCACGATAAACACATTCTCAAGGAAAAAGTGTGGCAGCTAAATTGTGTGTGTTCATGTTCGCTCGTCTTATATTTCTTGTCATTTGTCACTTTAATCGGCGTCTTACTTACTCGAGTGATCTGCGTAAGAATTCACGTGTACGTGACAAATCTTGTCTAGTGCTAGCTAAGTTAAACCTACAGTACATTAATAGAGCTTATCAAAATGCGAGGGCGCCACGTTAGCACATCGTTCATGTGGGGGGGAAAAAAAATCGAGATGAGAGATTACCGTTACGAGAAGACGTAAGGGGGCGGAGCTTCCACGCAATGTGTCAGTTAATATCGGCGAGTACAGAACACTTCGTAGATTCAGGTGTAGATTCATGCAGTTGCGTATTTTTGAACGATAATCCGTAGCAACGTGCTTCGATGGTAAACTGCGGATCTTCTGCGTAAAATGCGCAAACGTTCTCAGATGTGTAGCTACTTATATGTCGCATAAATACTCACGATACGGACAATAATCTCAAAAAAGCATTGTGACATCATTTATCAGAACAATGTTAATATCGTATTGTCAACCTTTACACATTTAAATAGAACCTAATGTTTAAATGTTTAAAGGTGAGGTCACAGCTATGTTTTCTAGTTTCCTTACGCAAATGTTTTAGAGCGTTCTCGAGACTCTTAAGAGTTTTATTAATAAATTTTAAAACTTTTTTTTAGCTCATTATGAAACATAAGGGAATCTATAAAGACAGAAGAACCTTGGTATCTTGGGTCTTAGTTTAATGACAGAATATCAACCATTTTTTCAAAAATAGTTTCTATATTTTTAAGATTTTACGTTCCCCATTTTAAACCACAGCTAACAGAGTGCCGCAGGAACGAGTCCTAAAACCGGGAAGTGAGTTAGCATTTTAGCACTTCCGGTTCCATCGGCCCAAAGTCAATGGGTTTTTGGTTGAGTGCCTGAAATAAGGTCTGTGGTAAACACAAGCTCAAGATATTTTCACGTTTTATTCTATGATATAAAATACATCAGTAATACCCCTCTTGTTATTTTTGTAAGCTTTTACGTGTCTTGAAAAAGGCGATTGCTAAGAAGTGGCTAAACGCGCCTACAGAGGATGTCGGGGACATTAAACGTCATCGAAATTCTTCAAAATAATGCAACATGCACACAGTCCCAAAAACAGGTGCAAGGCAGATTCATCCACACATATATATACATACACACAGTCAGGTCCGGAAGTATTTGGACAGTGACAGAGTTTTTGTGATTTTGCCTTTATACTCCACCACAATGGATTTTAAATAAAACAATCAGGATGTGATGGAAGTATCGACTTTCAGCTTTATTTTAAGACGTTCCACAAAAATATGGCATTTACCATTTAGGAATTAAAGCCATTTTCAGCAAAGTGCCTCCATTTTCAGGAGTTCAAAGGTATTTGGATAAAGTGACATAATTGACATAAACTGAAGCTGCTCATGCTTGTAAAATCCATCAATATGTCTGATCACAGGTTAGATCTAAATACGAGCGGTGGTGGAAATGGAGGAATAGTTTAACACTGTTACATTACCTCTGAAGAATATCTGATGCATAAACGTCATCAAGATGAAACTAATGAACAGCTTTTAATGCACTGTGGAAGATCTGATGGTATATGAGAAAATATGTACATGAATTATACTGTTAGCTGTTTGTAAAATGGTCGCCGGTCAATGCAGCAGACCTGCTGATGCTGCGTTTAAACAAATCGTAAATCATGTAAAAAGGCTGAAGACTGTAAGAAAAGAAAACGCTTCCTATGGACGTGTTTAAAACTTTAACTAACTCTGTAATTCACCTACGACTGTGAAACATTTGAACACTGTATCAGTAACACTGTAAAAATTACTATATACTTTTTTTGCTGTTATAAGAATCCTCTGGTCATGAGCATCGTTGTATATCTATGAAGTGAACCCTTTGGATTGATACACATGTACAGTTAAAAAAAGAGAAAAGTCTTGAATGAAGTCTGATTTTTAAAAAGCGGGAGAAATGGAGGAATAATTACCTGTCGGATCCAGAAAGAGTTTATGTACTTTACTATCATCCTTCCTTCCCAGCTCGATCTGGTTCAGCTGATCCGGTTTCCCCAGATCAATCCTACATCACAAAACACCAGCGGTCATTTGCATAACTGCACAGCTTCTCACTTCCAAACAAGCTCATTTTACACGTCTTTAAATCGTTAAGGCGTCGACGATCCGAGATCCGAGATCACACACAATGATCGATTCTCATCCGAGAGCTAATCCAATCAACATCAAAGCTCATCAGATTAAACGCTGCAGAGCAAAGCAAGGACGCCTTCAGAAATAACTCTGTGCTGGAAAACTAATGTCTGGAATCTGAAATGTTTTTGTACTGAATCAGTGAAGTAGAAATCAGAAAGTAAACATCTGTAACGGAGTGTGTACCTCAGCAGAGTGTCCTTCCCGAGACTCATGCACAGCTGGTTGTTGCACACGGCGAAGTGATTGATCTTTTCAGGCGGAGAGAAATCGATCCGCTGCTTGTTGAAGATCGGCTTCTCTTCCTCCAGCCTCGCGTTCACGAATCCTGCAGGACACGGGAGGAAAGGAGCACCAGAGCTCCGAATGTTAACGCTGAGGTCATACGGCGGCTCCTGTTTCTGAGTTTGTTTTCAGTACGAACAAACAAAGTCAAGAAAAATAAATAAATAATAATAAAAATAAAAATAAAAACACTTCAGGGTTGTGCCGTAATGGGAAAGTAATGAATCTGAAGCTGAGTTACTCTTACTGTAGTGTTTCACTCCTCTTATACCGCAGCGCTTTTTTTCCAACAACTACAAGTATTAAAGAACGAAATGTCACTTTTTATCTGTTTATAATTACATTTAATGCTGTGGAATGTCCATGAAGAGAACCAAGATGGCGGCGCTAAAGGAAGGCCGCCTACGTTAGCGCTCAGAAACATTTCACTACATCACGTCACATGTATGTAATATACACTATATTACCAAAAGTATTCGGTCACCTGCCTTGACTCACATATGAACTTAAGTGCCATCCCATTCC
>CM074963.1:16266597-16277475 GCA_037577455.1 Pangasius macronema | reverse complement strand
CACACACACACACACACACTTCACTTTACTTTTGTTTGTGTAAAGCTGCTTTGAGACAATGACCTTTGTAAAAAAGCTCTATACAAATAAAAATGATTTGAATTGAATCAGAGCAGCTCGTGGTTTCCCCCTAGTGGTCACTCCATGTTACTGCGTTCCATTGATTTAGAAAACAGGAAAATGTACTGACAGGAAAAAAACAAACATTTTATTTAAAAATGAATTACATTTAGAAAGTACATGACATCATTGTGGAAAAATAGCTTTAAATGCATTTTCATAATCTATAAGCTGTAACATTTTTTCAAACTATCACCAGTAAAAAAGAAATGTCCAGTATTAAAGTGAATAAATACGTTTAATTTTTTTAACGATTTCGAACCAGATTTTAAAAATCACTACTAATAAATTAATCACATATGAATAAATATGTGTAATTCCTCATCATGCATCTTACACACCAGATTTTTAATAGTTAAAGTTAAAGGAAAAATGTTGGCACACCCTTGTTTTCTGAAAAAGAAACCAAGAAGAAAATACAATATAGAAAATACAATATAGCTTTATACTGCAGTTTAGAATAAAATCAGTCAGTAGTGTTTTCTGACTAGAATCATGTTATAACGTAGGCTAAATATTACGTTATTGTTCATTTTATTAGCAAAGCTCAAACGTTTGCACACTTGCCGACATGTTCTAGTTAATTTATTTAAATAATCTTCATTAAGGTGTTTTAAGGATTTGAAACAGTTTTGCTGTGAGATGAGAATCAGGAAAATGGCTCTCACACGCCCTGAAGCAAAAATAAAGAAATACTGACTTTTCACAAAGCTGGAGAAAAAAACAGAAAGATATCAGAGTGCTCAGGAAGACCGTTTACCCGGAAAAAAGAAAGAAAAAAAAAACATGACCAAAACATGGAAAAAAAAATACCAGAAAAATACATAGAGATCCAAACTAACCATCAGGAAACCTAATAAAATGTCAGAATTTCACACATTTAGAAATATAATTTTGATTATTTTGCTATCAAGTTATATCTTAAAATAATAATAAAAAAAAAGAAACATTAAATGTCAAGTGAGGGTGCACAAACTTTTGCTCTCGAGTATGAACACAGCTTGCAATAGCGGACGATTAATGATTAATGATTATTAATTAACTGATCACGGATTATGTGCTGCTGTATACGAAGTTGATTATTTTCCTATAACAGCATGTCCCAGAGTGTTTTATTCCTCTTTTACCACAGCGACATGCCAATGATTACAATTTGTTTTATTTATTTATTAAAAGAAAACACCGTTTTTATCAGTACATAGTCACACTTTGTGTTGTGGAACATCCAGAGAGTCAGTCAGTTCCTGTTTTCGCTTACGTTATAGCAGCTATAAACAGTCGTTCCCTCACCGGCCTCTCAACAGCTTGAAATGTTACCAAGAAACCGCAAAGAAGTGAAAAACTTAAAGTTACAGGTTCACCTCTGACTGTTACACAACACTTCACCGTATCAAAAAGTCCCTGTGAACGATCCGTTGCTATAGAAACGATAACGTATTAGACCGAGGGCATTGATATAGCCCTGTGATTTGCTGCTGCGCTACTGTCAGAGCTGCTGTTCTAGAAAACTAATCAACACCTCCGGACCAAATCCCAATCCCGAGACTTCTACAGAGCTGCGGTGTAAAAAAGGTTTGATGCACGTGACTCGTCTGCGAGCGTCGTCAGCTCTTCCGCTGAGAAATATCGCGACTTCGATCTTTACTACACGCTCTAAACGCAGCACAATGGAGTGGAGACGCACTAAATCTGACTTCCCAGTGCGAAGTGGACCTCTGAGACTTTCCCAAAAAGACTCGGAAAACAGTTTTCCAAAGACCTGAAGAGAAATAGAGAGAAATAGAGAGAAAGAGAGAGAGAGAGAAAAAAAGGCTCTAAAAATATTCAGGTAATTAGAGAGTAAGCGCAGAGATATTCGGAGCATGCGGCAGGACCAGACGCGCTGACATTTACACCTTCAGCTCCTCCGTCAGCGTCGTCATCGGGTCTGGCCGATTATCTCCTGACAGCTCCTGTACACCCGCACCAGGCAGTTCAGCCTCGGCTTTGAGCTCTGAGGGAAGAATACGAATGAGTAACGTTTCTTCTTAAAGCTGAAGTTAAATATAACTAATCCCTGAGCAATTACACCTACGGCGACAGAGAGCTCCAGAGAGGTCGGTGTAGCGACCACATGAGTAAAAAGTAATTTTCTGAACGATTAAAGGCTCAGTATCGCGACTTTATCATATAATTTAACAGCTCAGGGTTGCTTAGCAACAGTAACGCCTTCTTGTCGCAGTTATTTACGCTCGTTACACGTTTCTTTCCCCTGTAGGCGGCTTTCTATTCGCTAGACACGCTCACTACATAGGGTGCGACGTAACAGTGCTACATAGTGTATTACGTCTTCGACACCGTTCTGCTGCATCTTAACACTGAGGTGAAACCATTAAAGTATTGGCACCCCAGTCCCATGCTTCATTTATACAAGCTGTCAGATTCGCTTCATTTTAGCGGTCACGTTTCTCCAAATACGAATACACGCATACTTGAGACATACGACCAACTGGCCAGATGAAGTTTATGCGTCTCACTCAGATGAAGTTTATGCGTCTCGCTCAAAGACACAACCGTGGCAGTTGGGATCTGAATGCGCAACCTCCGCTCTCATTAGTTAGTGAATTTGGAGTAATATTTAATTCATGGTGTCTATCATGAGGCAACTAGAAACGGACAAAGAAAGCGTACTGTGCAGTCCAGTGACGTCAGAGGAACTGCACATGGACCTGCTGACTGAGTGAAATAAATACAGACCTGGAAAAGCGGGACAACACTGCTGACTCCATCAGGCTCTGCAGGATCCTTCAGCAAAATGCACAGGTAGTAGATGATCGTTTGCTGAAAATAAAACGCACCCGTTAATACACTTTAACCGTCCACACGCTTCATACTGAGAATGGATGCAACGTTAACTGAAAACGCACAGATCCTCCTGCCTAGTGGCGCAACACAAACGCGTTCGGAGATCGCACGTTCGAATCCCGTCGAGGCTGTGATCTTTTAGGGTGGGAGGGGCATACTCTCCGTCTCCCCTGTCAATCACAGCGACACTAGCAAATTGTGGTCATCTATGAGCTCGTGTATGCGGAAGAGGGCAGACTGCGCTTGCCTCTGAATGTGTTAGGGTTCCTGTGACGCAAGAGTATGAAAAGATGTGGTGGTTGGCTTCACGTGTCTCAGAGGAAGCACGGAGCGTCATAGCCTTCACGCTCCCCGTGTGAGCTGACTGGTGGGCGAGAATTAGCAGGAGACTAAATCGGGGAGGAAAACAAAACTCACACACAGATCACGCATGCATTCTGACAAGAGCTGGTTACCAAGAACGCATTTCCAGTGGAGACCGCGGTACCGGTACCCGGGTCGAGCTCCTGTATCGGCTTCCAATCGCATAACAGTAGCTGTAGAAGCAGCTGTGAGGAGTACGATTAATCACATACTCATCACAAAATTAATAAAACGGACGTATAATTTATTTAACTGTGTGATAAGATCGTGACGCTGCCTCAAAGCTGCAGGAAAGGGAGACTAGAAATGAGAAACTATCAGACAGTCACCAAAACGCTATTTATAGCTCCGCCCCCAGGCCCCGGTTCAGTTCTTTTGGCACCCTGGTAAATTACAGTAGCTCGGATTTCAATGATGAGATGATTGTTACAGCTCTAATAAACTATGTTTTCTCACCATGTGGATGGCCTCGTTGATGACGATGTCTTTTATCCTGCTCATCTCGATGAAGGTGGTGCTCTCCCGGCCCGAGGCGTACGCGGAGGACAGCTGGACGCCGAGCGAGCCGACGATGAGCAGCGTCTCGTGGTCCACCTTCACGAAGTGAACGTGCAGCAGCATTCCTGATAAAGTCACGAAGATGGCGGCGGACAGGACGGCCGTATTCTACAACACACACAGCCAACGTTCACACCACAGCGCTGTTAGACTCTGGACAAAACACACTGCACCTGAGACACTGAGTATTTATTTAAAGCCAAGGATCGCCACATTAAACACTCACTCTGGGTCATTTATTACTGTTTACTGCTCTTTATAGGGTTTATTTAATGTAGAAACATTTAATTTCATTATTTTTGAAGGCGTCTTTGCTCTACAGTACTTACACAGTACTGTAAGTGATATTTACGGAGGAAAAAAGTCTATATATTTTTTTTGACATTTATGACATGCAGCAGTTAAGAACCTGCACATGTCTTTCATTAACTTCAGGATTTCCACCACATTCCTTCAGTATGATGAAGCCAAAACAGTGTCATTATATGAAGGTCAATCTTACACCAAGGGAACAGAAGAGCCCTGCAGATAAAACATGATTACAGTTCCTCCAGCTCCTGCACACCTGTGTGTGGAAACACCCCTCACCTGTGTCAGGTAGAAGCCTGTGTAAGCGAGCAGCCACACGCTGCAGGTGAACACCATCACCCTGACCAGAGACAGCTTACAGGAGCTGATGGTGAACTCTCTGCACAAAGGAGAATAACTCTGGCAGGATAGTTTAATCGGCTTTCCTCTGATGTCCGTGAACTCTTCCTTTTCAGCCATGTTGGATAGAAAACCTGTCCAAAGCGCGACCTAGAAACACAGCACTTTTATGTGTATTTTTTTTAATTATATTTTTAAAAATTATTATTATTTGTAATAAATGACGCTTTGCACGATTTAACACGATTAACCTCCCAAATTAGGTTTTAAAAATAATTACATGCCTTGCAGAAAGAAATCGGGGCGCATCAACAAACGATGGCTGCCTGACCTTCACGACTGCGCGTTGCATTCTGGGAAATGTATTTGTACGTATTCTCAAAACGTCGCTCCTCCGAAAGATCTGGTTAAACCCATGAATTAGCATCTTACGTATTTATTTAAAACAATATAACAAATTTCATGTTACACTTAAAATAGTTGACACGGAACGTTATCTAATTTTAAATCGCTAAACAAACTCGCAGGCAAACTACATATCCCGACAAACCTTGCGAGGCGCCACCTTCGACCTTTTAACAAAAACAACCCGATCAGCTGATGTGACTAGGCAACACTCATACCCACCCGTATTCCTTAAAACCCGCCTTCTCAGCAGTGATTGGCTGTTATTTATAGCTCCGCCAATAAAAGATAAGTACGCGGATATGACGACGACATAGTAGCCAATCATACTACGAGTAGGGACCGCGCTTAGCCAATCAAAGCGTAAGGGGTGGGACCTGTCGAATATGGTTGGGAGAAAAAATACCGCTGGAAACAACACTCTGCCGGGGAGGGGATATATTTTTTAACAGTCTGTCTGTAAACATAGACAAGTTTTAACGTAGTCGACGTCTTCCTGTGAATCAGTGGTATAATTTACGGCGATTATTGCCATTTCGAGGCTTGTTTTGTAGAAGACAGGGATGATACCGTGTTGGGAAAAGACTTATTTTGGTGTTTTGCTAGGTCAAGAAGGCTGACCAGTGTACACTAGTAATATTATCTGGGTAACGTAGACTTAACTTTAAACAATTTTATAGCACAATTCGGCACGGGAATAGATCCATATGTGACTTGTAATATAAGTAAATCAGATAGTTGTGTAACGCTAATGAACATTAGTAGCTAATATCTACTTCTTTTCCGATACGAATGCTAATGTTGCTAGCTTAATGAACAAAAGCTGAAGACGTCAACAGCGATCGCGACAGGCGCTTGTCAGGCTGTATTTAAGATACTCAACACTGAATAATAAGTCACTGGTGAATAATAATTGCTAAAAGTCGCCTTTAAGCGTCCTCGGTGTGTTTAGGTATTTATTGAGCGCCTGTGAACTGGTCTCCTTTAGATCATTACATTTTTATTTTTCAGATTTATTTGATAATTTTCCTGACTAATACTAATAAATTAATTTGACATTAAAACAAGAATTATGCCTAAAATGTATATACAGTAGATACTGAAATACTTTTCACACCTCCACCCTAAATATCCACCTTATTGTTTTGTTACCGTACAGACAGACTTTATTATATACTGGGTCTGACTTCCGGTCGGTCACTTCCGGTTAATTTAGCTATTTTTATTTTTTATTAATTTTTTTTAAAGAAAAAAATATATATAGTTTTTCCTCATTACTAGTATTTTAGTTAATATTTTAGTAAAGTTAAATTACTACTAAATATAGATCTGTACTGTAAAAGATTTCTAAAAAAAAAAAAAAAAAAAAACCGGAACTAACTGGTTAGCTAGCTAGTTTTCGGTTGTCAAGATTGTCACAGTTGGCAAAAAAAAGCTTTTAAAAGTATTATACTGAATAAATAAACTTTGCTTATAGATCCAGACAAATCCAACATTGATTTATTTATTTATTATAAACTGCATAAATATATAGAAATAATTTGAAGATTTGTTGGGAAAATCCAGCAACTGGTTTCCATGACAACTCATTCAGACACGATTTATTAGTTAAATAAACCTACATTATCAAATTATCCACTGATGAATAAGCTAAGCTAAGCCTCGCCTGTTTATTCTGTATTACCGCCTGTGGTAGTTACGCACTCGCGATCACTGTAGCTACTGCTAGCTAAGGATCGTTGTGAACGTTCAACACTTTGTCCACATCACTAATTCCACATCCAGCTTCATCTCCTTCACCTGAAACCAGTTTCTCCATCTTGGAAAAAAACGCTACCAATCTTTATTCTAGTTTCACCACATTTCTTTCCGTTACGACTTTTATAATAGTTGCGTTCTCGATCATTCTAAGTGAAATTGGCTAACAAATCAAACAGAAGTCTCACCCCAAAAAATAAAGAAATAAAACCAGAAAGTTATGACCGCATTTTAAAGTATAGTGGATATACTTCTATATTTACTATAATAAATCTTTTCTTTAAATCGCAACAATTAATTTGCCATTGTAGTCCGAGTCAGGGCTGTAACGAACATTTCATATCATAAATACTGAAATATTTTAAACTGACTAACTGCTCAATTTCAACTATTTTTGGCAGTAATTCTTGATTTATTTTTTTGTTTGTTTGTTTGTTTGTAGTCGTAGTTCACTTCTCTGGAATACTTTGACGTATCCTGATCAATAAAAATCAATGATGAATTGATTTGGAAGGTTTGAGGTGACCGGTTAATGCACTGGAACAGTTTTCCTTCTCCTGGACAAACAGGGCTTCCTTCGGGTCACAGCCCTTACCGTAGGATTCATCCCGCTCTCCCCGTCCTGCATCTTTTACTAGTCTAGCGGCAGAATGAGTGGGGCTGGAGATAAGGGTGTAAACGGGGTTCTGGTTTGTCAGGAGAGTTACGCGTGCGGTGGATCGGACGAAGCCGCCTACGAGTGCGACGAATGCGGCAGCTTACAGTGCACACGCTGCGAGCTGGAGCTCCATCGCCAGGAGCGCATGCGTAATCACGACCGGGTTCGGATCGCGCCGGGCCACGTGCCGTTCTGCGACCAGTGCAAAGGACACGCGAGCAGTCCAACTAACGGATCCCGGCACAGGGCTGTGGTGCGCTGTCAGGGCTGCAAGATCAATTTATGCCTGGACTGTCAGAAGCGCACGCACAGCGGCGTGAGCAAGAGGAAACACCCGCTCTTCGCTTATCCACCATGCAAAGCTCCGGAAAATAAGCCCGACGCCAGCGATGCAGAGGTAGATGAAGGGAAAGCTCTGCTGGAAAAAGTTCACAGCTTCCTCCTGGTGGACGAGAAAGAGGACATGCAGGTACGGGACAGGAGGCGTTTATCCATTTTAAAGTCAAATCTTTGCTTTGAGCTTTACGGTGTTTAATTCTTGAAGTTGTAGAGCACAAGAAATGAAACATCTGCATGTCTCGTGTTGGACTTATTTATTTTTTTCCCCTGTGGCTGTTGATGTTTAATTTCTAAACAGGTGAAAGACGCAGACGAGTTCGTCAGCAGGTTGGGTTGCGCCCCGGACGAGCTCCTGAAGGTGGTGTCCATCTTCGGTAACACGGGCGAGGGCAAATCCCACACCCTCAACCACACGTTCTTCAGAGGCCGGGAGGTGTTCAAGACGTCCCCCACGCAGGACTCCTGCACGGTGGGTGTGTGGGCGGCGATGGACCCGCTCCATAAAGTAGTGGTCGTCGACACCGAGGGGCTCCTGGGAGCCGGAACGAACCAGGGCCAGCGGATTCGTCTCCTGCTGAAGGTCCTCGCGGTGTCCGATCTGGTGATTTACCGCACGCACGCCGACCGGCTGCACGACGACCTGTTCAAGTTCCTGGGCGACGCCTCGGACGCGTATTTAAAGCATTTCACCAAGGAGCTGAAAGCCACCACGGCCCGCTGTGGCCTGGACGTGCCGCTTTCCACTCTGGGCCCGGCTGTCATCATCTTTCACGAGACCGTCCACACCAAATTACTGGGCTCAGGTCCGAAATATAAAGTAGACGCCACTTCCTGTTATTCAAACAAACCAGCGACACTGCCATGCCTTTTTAAATCATCAAAATAAATCTCTGTAGAATACTCTAAAATAATAAATGGTTGATTATATAATGTGCTTGGACCCAGTATCCTCCAATCACTAACCGGCCCTAGCTGCCCAACTAATCGCTAGTAAACTAGCTCACATTTGTCAGTTTTGTCTGTTCTCCAAGTCTTATGGCTAAGTAAAAAATGATCCGTGTCATATTTCATATTTTAAACTCTCGATATCTCTTGCAGTAACTGCAGAAATATCCTGTCTTTAATTTAAAGCCTCCAGTAATTCTTGACTAATTCAGATCCTTTTTTTCACAGAATATTTAACATGCTAGCAAAGTGAAGCTGTAGTTATGTAATTAGTAAAATATAATTTCTCTCACATTCCAGCCCCTTTGTATAGTTATTATTATTATTATTATTATTATAAAATGTACAATTAATTATTTTTCATTAAAAATCATTGTTATTATAATTGTTATATAGCTATAGTTAGATTAGTAAAAAAATATATATATATATTGCATCATATATAATTTAATTTATTAGAAAATTAAAGAAATATTTAGTATACATAAACAGCTGCTATGTAAGCCTCAATTTAAAATTAATTATTTTATTTTTTCCCCGCAGATAAGCCGTCGGAATCGGCAGAACGTCTCCTCCAGGAGCGTTTCCGTAAGCTTGGCCTGTTCCCCGAGGCGTTCAGCTCCATCCAGTACAGAGGCACTCGAACCTACAACCCTCCGACTGACTTCAGCGGGCTGCTGCGCAGCGTGGAGCTGCAGCTGGACAACACCACCACGCGCTCACCACGCACGGCCAGCGTCATCTACAAAGCCCTAAACGTGAGTTTCGAACGTCGGATATCGGTGTCTGGACGTCTCAATACGTCTTCACGAACCTGACGAGGAAAATCAGCACAACCTTCAACACACATGCAGCAGTACACAACATGTAGCGAACATTCCTCACATACAGAAACTACATTACATCCCTAAAAATACCAAATAAATAAATATTATATAGCAGATTATTATTAAATGATAGTTAATAATCATTAACCTGTTAGAGAATATAATCCTGTTTCATAGAATACAAATAAAAATGCTTCTAGCTTTAAAAACAAGAAGGTACTCTCGATGTAATAAGAAAAGAATTTAATCATTATTATAAGTTATTACATAGTCATTTAAATTTATTATTAATAACAATTTTATGCTAGAGAATAAAAGTTCCATTTAATTATTGATTATATTATAGAATAAAATGAGCATTTCTGTTACTATTATCTATTTAAAGTATAACACAGTAACTAAAAAGAGCTTATAACAGATTTCTTGGTCATTAATTTCTGCAGTAATTAGTAGTAATAAAATAACAGTAATAATTATTTAGCATCTACAATTAAAAAAAAGATTTATTATATTATTCCTAATGCTAACTACTACATAATAACTATAAAACAACAACAATAATGCAACATTAGAAGAATAATTCCAACTGCTCCTAAGTCTAAAAAGAAAGTCTTTGCCATAAAGCTCTGTGTGTGTGTGTGTGTGTGTGTGTGTGTGTTGTGTCCCAGGCCCTGAGTGAGCGGTTTAGTGGTGAGATCCCTGACGAGCACCTGTCCAGTAACTCCTTCTTCCCTGATGAGTATTTTACCTGCTCCAGCATCTGTCTGAGCTGTGGGTGAGTGTCGTATCAGCAGCACTGCTCTCCACTTCTGTACCTCTAAACTAACACTAAACCCCACCCCGGACTTCTGTACCTCTAAACTAAACCCCGCCCTGAACTTCTGTACCGCTAAACTAATACTAAACCCCGCCCTGGACTTCTGTACCGCTAAACTAATACTAAACCCCACCCTGGACTTCTGTACCTCTGGACTAAACCCGCCCTGGACTTCTGTACCTCTAGACTAATACTAAACCCCACCCTGGACTTCTGTACCTCTAGACTAATACTAAACCCCACCCTGGGCTTCTGTACCTATAGACTAATACTAAACCCCGCCCTGGACTTCTGTACCTATAGACTAATACTAAACCCCGCCCTGGACTTCTGTACCTCTACACTAATACTAAACCCCACCCTGGACTTCTGTACCTCTGGACCAAACCCCACCCTGGACTTCTGTACCGCTAAACTAATACTAAACCCCACCCTGGACTTCTGTACCTCTGGACTAAACCCCACCCTGGACTTCTGTACCTGTACACTAAACCCCACCCTGGACTTCTGTACCTCTACACTAATACTAAACCCCGCCCTGGACTTCTGTACCGCTAAACTAATACTAAACCCCGCCCTGGACTTCTGTACCGCTA
>CM074963.1:16235876-16246434 GCA_037577455.1 Pangasius macronema | reverse complement strand
ATTCGCTGTGGAGACCCCTGAAGGGAAAAGCCCAAAGAAGAAGAAGAAGAAGAAGAAGAAGAAGAAGAAGAAGAAGATGTTTCATAATGTTGAGAAAAAAAACAAAAAACAAACATGGAGCACTGATGGTTATATAAAGGTTTTAAACATCCAACCAACAAACAACTTAAAACCAAATGCATTTCAGAATATACTCTTAAAATTCACTAAAGTCAACATGATACAAAGCGTACTTTATCAGTGTGTTAATATTAAAAGAATGATTAAGGGTGTGTGTGAGCTCGCTCACTGATGAAGCGTTTGTTTTATTCACTCATCTTTGCGCTTTTTTTACACACTATGGAAGTGTAAAGCAATAAATATAGATTTTGATGAGACCTCAGCAGTCGGGACTCTCAGTGTGCGCACAGCCTCCGCCGTGGATTCATATTGTGCCGAAAGGAATCTAAACTAGACATTACAATGATCATGTAAATTTATCCAATCCATAGAAATAAACGACGCGTGTCGAACGTCTTGTTTAATGTTTCAGCGCCGGTAATGTCCATTCCCAAAACTTTTACCTTTAGAGTGTAATTTGAAATGATATTATGCCTGATTGATGTTTGTCTTCTGTACAGTGAGGAAATTTGTAGAAATAAGCTGAAGCACTGAAGCACAAGCTACAAACTTTTAAACAGTTTTACATTTCAGACATCTTTGTGGTGGATTTTTTTTTTAAATATGTTTTCAAAGCGTGACATGACGTCAAGTTTTGGCCAAGACGTGACGAGCAACCTGGCCACCGTGTGCTGATCAAACAGATAAAAAAAACGATTCGACTTGTGATGTTGAAATATGTTATTAAAGCTAACGTGTGAAATCCTTCATGATTATTATGATTTATTTTTAAAATCTGTATAACTGAACAAATTCCGAAAATCCTACACCTGTTATAGTTTGTCTTTCAAATCAGTGGAAATGAGGGCAGGGTCACTAGCTAGCTAGCTAGATCTGAGCGCACGTGCATTGTTAGTGTGTGTGTGTGTGTGTGTGTGTGTTGGGTATTATGGGAGGTAACTCCTTGCGATATGAGAGTACTAGGCGAAACGTGGTTTTCCTGCTGCAGGAAGGAGCAGCGTGTGCGATGTACGGCGTTGGATCCTGACAGCGTACCTGCAGTAAGAGCTCGGGCGCAGCTCTCCCAGGCGTCTCCTCTGCAGCAGCAGCGTGGAGTTCAGTCCGGCGCGTGGAGCTTTCTGCGCAGGGTCACAGAGACGTTTCAGCTCTACACGCGCTCATCTCACCGTAAAGAGCAAGCACCGTAAAAAGTCGGGGCGCTCCTCCAACACTCACCTTCCTCGTCCGCTCGTCCTCGGCCAGCAGCTCCGTCCTCTTCCTCTCTCGCTCCTTCTTCTCCAGCATTTCCCTCGTCAGCGGATTGCAGTTGTTGTGGCCGGGCAGCAGCCGGAAGTAGCGGTTCTTCTCGGGGTCGAAGTAAAAGCCGGGCAACTCTGCGAATGTGAAAGAGACAAAGTTCGGCGTCAGAGGGTTAAACTCGCAGCAGTCTACGGCTGCTTTCGCGTATATAAAGGGTTTAAATGTCTGTTTGACCGCAACCCTGCTGTCCTCCTCCTCCTCCTCGGTGCGGTTCTTCAGACAGGTGAGAACACAGCCATCACTCGGAGCCTCATTTATCAAGTTGAATATGAACAGGATTTATTTGTAAATCGTTCATACGAACGTTTCTGTAAGAAATACGGTTTCCATGAAAATCCTGCAAGCTCGTAAAAAAAGCACTCGTGCTCCTGAGTGCGTGTAAATTTACGCATAAGACGACTCGCCAACGTAAACATCGACATGATCGACTTTAAATCATATAAGCTGCACGGATTTCTGCGCTTTTATATCTGGAACAGACTGTGGAGTTTAAACTGCTTATTTTTATTAAGTTTACAGCGTTTAGAGTCACAATCAAAAACACATCCTCACGCTGGTTCACTAGGTCAGGGACTGAGAGCACCATCGAGAGCGTTTAGCGAAAACCAGTCGTTTTATTTTATTGTTAATTAGAGAATATAAAAAGTAAATAAAGAGCCAACACGAGCCCATAAATTAAGACAAATAAAACTAATCACTTAATTATGACAAACGCCGTAAACACACGCCTCAGCTTACAGAAGATTTAGTGCTCACTTATTATTAATTTTATTAAATGTTTTTATTGGCATTCAGGCTTTACCCTGAGCGCTCATTTCATGCTCCCAGCTGTCTGTGCTTTTGACCTTTTATGGAGTTTTGTGGGCGTGTAAGAAGGGTGATGAGAGATCACCTGGAGCAGGAGCACTGGATCTGGAGGATGAAGCGGAGTCTGATCCTGAACTTCTGTCTGATGATCTGCAAATCAGCATCACACAACAACATGGACATTTTAAGTGTTTAATCTGAGAAACAACATCATCATCGCATGAACATCAGATCTGTTTGATTTGGGTTTGAGTTTTTTACTCAGATGAGTCTGTTGGATGATTCCTCATACTCCAGTCAGAGCCATCATGATGAGGATGAGGATGAGGATGATGATGGCGTCTGCTCCTTCTTCCTCTCCAGTTTCCTCTCTTCATTTCTGTGATATATTTACACACACAGAGTGAAAACACAACACAGCTAATTCACTAGCTAGCTAAGCACCTAGCAAAGACAACTCTACACCTTAGCTAGCTAGTGAAGGCTAAGCAAAATTAAGCTACCTTGTTATCTAGTTGTTTCAAAAGCTTCAAAATGTGTTTATTAAATATATAATTTTATACGTTTGCTTCTACAAAATAATCGTATTCAAATAGTCTACAGGTTTTTTCCCCTTTTGTAAAACCGCCTGTTTAACGAGCACGTGAGATAACGCTTGTAACAAGGGCTGTGTCCCAAATCCTTCCCTTCTCCACACACACGTACACTAAGTAGGGTGCGAAATAATACACGCCTACGCCCTACGTAGTGCACTACTTATCCAATAGGAATCAGAGTTGTTTATGAGGCAGCCGTTGGTTTTCTCGTTCTCTAGCTCCCGCCTACTCAATGTTGATTGGTGGATTTCTTTAAATTATGCATCACCTCGGAACGTGATTGGTTCGTTGCCGTGTCGGACATTCTGGGTTTAAAAAAAAGAAGAAACAAAACAAATAAAACGATAAATTCACATAAAAGTTTTTCGTTTTTTTTTAAATATATACACATTACACTAAATTTAGGTTGTAATATGTGTAGGATTTATTAAAATGTTTCAGATTTCTGGTTGAATCCATATTTTTCGATGCAGTAATAATGTAAATAATAGAAATAAAATATTAAAAATGTAGACAAATCTATATAATATACCTATTTCTTTAATTTTACATGAGTATAAATGTCACTATATAGATATAAACGTGTTCAAACGTGCTTTATACCAAAAAAAAAGAAGAAAACAGAAAGAAAAAAAGAAGAAAACAGTGTGTAAATGTATAAATGTTTATTGTTAATGGTTTTGACAGCTTGGCTAAGCCACGCCCATATCTTGAATCCTGACATTCTATTGGCTGGACGCTGAACCTCGTATAGGTCTCTCTCTCTCTCTCTCTCTCTCTCTCTCTCTCTCTCTCTCTCTCTTTTCATAAGGTTTCCAAAAAAAGTGTAAGATTTGGGTTTATTGGGTTACAGTGTGGCAACATGGCGACTGTCATTCACAATCCACTAAAAGCGTGAGTACTTTACAAAACACATGCATGCAAATACAATAATGTTGCACTGTAAAAAAAAGAAAAAGAAAAAAAAAGAACAAGAACAAGAAGGAGAAGAAGAATAAGAAGCATGCCTTTTTTGTTTGTTTGTTTGTTTGTTTGTTTGTTTTCTTTATGTCGGGGTAGTTTATAATGAGGTCCTGTGATTATAAAGCGCTTGTGCACTGTATGCATTTATCCCATGCAGTGTGTAATGTGTGTTTGTAGAGCTGCATGATGAACACATATCCTACAGCTCTGAGTTTACCCGTTACTGCAGAATAATATGCAGAATGTGACTTGTACAGACACAGAGACTTCCCCTGATTCTCATATTCTCCTCCAATAATCCGGTATTCTCCAGAAATCCACGCACGCGGTGATGAATGTGCGTGAAAACCGGAGCGTCTGTTTAGGATTGTCGTGTCTGCATCATTTCTAGGAGGCATGCACACATGGGAAAGTTCGTCCTCTTGGGCTGTTGGAGTAGTTATAGAAAGGGAAAGAGCTCAATTTGGACCAAACTCCTTTGTTCCCCAGTGTTACAGTGGTGTGGTTTTATACACACTGATCAAATACTTTAACATCAGGACAGTTTTAATCACGTGACTTTATTCATATGATAGAGTACTATCCACTGTTTACTATCCACTGTTTAGTCATTTTGGTCTAAGGTGATTAAGGGTGTGCAGTTTGCAAAAATATCAGAACATATATACATTAATATACAAAGCATACTATTATATTTAGTTTTTCTTGGGAGGGCGGTAATAGTTAATAATTTGAAATAAATATATATATATATATATATATAGATGCTTTTTCACATCCTGTATATTTATCTATTTTGATTTTGTGTCCAAATCTATAAAATAACCAACCATGCATGTAAATCATCATAGACTGATATTATAGATTATAGATTATAAATTATAGATTACACTACATCTACGATATTATAGATGATGAAATTCTGAAATATTTCAACATCCCATCAGTTATTTTTACATCGAATAAGACTGAACCTATAATAACTGTTTCCTACCGTTTTCAGAAATGAAACAGTTTATACTTTCTGGTTTCTCAGTAACAATGACAACCTGCTTTTCTGCATCTTTTTTGTTTTTGTCTCATTAAAGCCGAGAGAGATCTGCATTAACGTCTATAGCATACATGCTATAGACTGCTATACTGCTATATAACTGCTGTATAAGTGCTAAAACACAGGCGACAACAGAAACTAACTTGCTTCGTGGAAGTTCCATAACATTAAATGTAACTATAAACATATAAAAATTTATGATGATGTTTTTTTCATAGACAAAAATGGTAACTGTTGGCCAATTGCAGAGGTGTAGCAGGAATAAACACTGGGGGAAGTGCTGTTATAGGAAAAATAATCTACATCACACATCATATATATATATATATATATACACATCTGAAAATTCAGGACCCACCCAATCAATATGTTGATTTAAATATATTGAGAAAAATCCTCAAAGAGGTGATACAGCATCTGAGATGCGTAGAGCGTAAATGTGAACACGTAGAGCCACTAGAGTATGTTATAAATAATAATTATAAAATTAAGCATATGTAGTTTTACTCTCATTGATTTCCGCTTTTTCTGACACCCTGTACATTTTGTTTTTGTGTCCAAATCTATAAAATTATCAACCATGCATGTAAATCATTATAGACTGATATTATAGATTATAGATTATAGATTATACTACACGAACACTGTAAAGCAGCTTCTGATAATCAGTGTTATAAGTATATATATATATATATATATAGTATAAAGTATTTCTAGGCCACAGGACTCCTCTAAATTCTAATTGTATATAATTACATATAAGTGTGCGTAACATTACATGTGACAAATAATGTAAAAAAAAATGGCTGGGTGGCGAGATGATATTTATATTGTGTTAATATTAATATTTTTCAGGTGTAACTTAAAGTTAAAGCTTTACTGGAGCTCACACTGGAGACTCCTTCCCTATGTGTCCCTACGTGGATCGATTAATCCGCTTCCGTGGCGCGTCCCTGTGAACGAGCCGTTACTATAGAAACCATAACGTATTAGAGCGAGTGCATTAATATAAACCTGTGATTCGCGGCTGCACTACTGTCAGAGCCGCTGTTATAGAAAACTAATCAACACCTTCTGACCAATCAGGATCCAGAACTCAACAGCGCCGTCGTCTTGCATGAGTCATAATTATAAGCTGTGTATCATATTTTTATAACTTGGAATCATTACTCTCAGGTTCCTAAATATGACCCAGTGAGATATCAGAGAGAATATGAACCCCCCCCAGTATAAACGTGAATGGCTTCGGTTAAACCCCTCAGGATGAGAGACGGATACATGACATCCTACATCCTACATCCTGACATACGTCTACATCTTATTAGCAAAACCTGTGCTTTCGCCGTTTCCATTTCCAACCAGATCCCAGAACCAGGGCCCAGATTCTGGCTATATGCATATGTAGATTTGTCATTGTGTGTGTGGATGTGTTGTGGGCATGGCACTATACAAAGTGTGTACAAGCTACTGCAGATTAGCGACATCCCAGCATCCTTCAGGGCCCATCTGTTCTGAAGAAACACCTCCATGAGGTGTCACTCTGCAAGAGACGGAGGCCCATCTGCTCCAAAATCTGGGACACACACACACACACACACACACACACACACATACACACGGATATATTTAGGGTGCTAGGTTGTAGAGAGGTGGATGCCACTCTGTCATTACACACTTTGAGCAGCGTTACCAACTCTCAACTATTTTCTGGTTTAAAAAAAGTGACCACTGGATACACAGCATAATAGTTAGCTTTTAACTACTATAGCTAAATAGTTTTAAATGCAACATATTTCTCTGCTAGAAACCATTCCTAATAGGAGTTAACCTAGCTTTAACTAATAAACCAATTTAAAAACCAATAAACCAAGTTCCAATTTTAATCAGCAGGTATAATTAGTCAGTTCCTACCTGGATAATAATTAGCCAGTAAACTTGGCCACTGGTTATATGGTTTAATAGTTAGCCTGTAAGCTAGCATGTCTGAGTTTTTAAATCCACAAAAGCTCGGCTAAGAAACACTTCCTGCTGGGAATTAGCCTAATGATCTATTAACACTAAAACATTAAAGTAGACACCAATCAACTTCAGCCAATTCTCATTTTTAATTCCACAATACTTAGCCTAAAGTTAGCTAGCTTGTTGCTAAACGTGGCTAATGTCAGCTAACGACTGCTAGATAAGCATTAGCTACTTAGATTGCTAACTTTGGTGCAGTTCTTTGTAGCTTGCTAGCTCAGATCATTGAGCGAAATAAAAGCGTTTACAAATTCAGCATGTAAGGGTGTAAAGATCCGCGTTGTGTTTGCGAGGCTAACCCTTAGCCTTTATTCAGTGTGTTGGTGTGTGTAGGAGGACGACATGACTCCTACAGGTAGTGTACATTTTGTTCCATGTGTATTGAAGAGGCAGTTAGTGGGGGTTATTGGGGTTATGTTCAGAGGGGGTGAGTTGTGTGTTTGCAGAGTCGGTTCCCTTCCCCCAGGTTGCGTGTGAGGGGTTTGATGAGGGAAATCGTCTGTCTGGATAAATCTAGTCCCACTTAAAAAAAAAAAAAAAAAAGCACAGAGGAGCCTGAAATCTTTGTGTATACAAGAACAACTGGGCTCTGTGCCAGTAATGAGACTTCACAATACCGTGGCCTTTTCCTGCGTTCCTGCACATGTTTCATTTTTCTGTGACAGAGTAATAAGACTCGGACTCCAGCTCACATGGTTTCTATCAAGGGTTTACTTTTACTGTGCTCTCCCAAAGCCTCTACTGTAATAACTTACACTGCGTCCTGAACTTCCAGGAGCTGCTCCTGGACTGAACACGACAAGAAAATATATATAAACAACACAGTGCAAAAGTTTGCGCGCCCAATGGTTTTGAATAGGGAAAAAAATGTATATATACCACGGATTACGATTTGTTTACAGTTACACGGTGTTGAAAATGAAATGCGGGTGCACACCTTGAGAAGATCACAATCCAAAACATAAAGCACATCTGATTATAATGTAGTTTGAGGAGAAGATCTGATGAAGGCAGTGTATGACGTCTGGTAGAGTTACGCTACATTCGACTTACCTCGTCGAATGTAAGTCGTACGCTACATTCGACTACATTCGTCTTTTGTTAGGCAGCTAACTATGATGGGTGATGTATACTTACTTCCTCAAAACAGTGAGAGTCAGTGTTACAGGTTTAACAAGCGAACGTGTCTGTATATTTATTGATCTGAAGATAATACTTGTATATACGGTATAACTCATTTAAAGGTAAGAAGGGCTACCGTGTTTACTGCTGATGCTGTGAGCAGCCATGTTGATTTGACGTCACTTGCTGGATTCATATTTGAGGAGCCCTTCCCGAGTTCCCGAGTAGGAATCCTGAGATGGGAGGTCGGAGGTCGGAGATTATTAACCTTTAGTCGAATACAGCATTAGAAAAGAATGAGCAGGTGAACACAAAATCATCGAGTAGGCTTGTGTGATATTGATTTTTCCCAACTCGTGATTTACCATTAAAAAAAATTGTTAGACCAGTTAATCGTCCAGATCTGACAGTATTAAAAAAAAAACAGATAACAAGCATTTCCACCATTTTGGATTTAAGAAGAGGAGGGGAGTTTGTAATAATATTACCAGCTGTGCAGTCAGGAACTGCTGGATGGCAGTGGCAATCATGGAAACTCAGCTGAATAGTGTATTTTATTTTTTTAGGTGATTCTGCATTAAATATCAGTGTCTAATCCTATCCTAGTAACCCAGCACAACCCAAAGTGTGTTATTCCTTACATAACCTCACACTAAACCTACAGAGTAGCCTGACTCATGGTTGTCGCTCCAGGAAGAGGTCTTTTTCTCACTGACTATTTATTTTTCTTTCACGTTCCCCATTCTGACTGGTCTCAAGGCGAATCTTATACAGTGGCTCATGTTATAGTGTGTAACCTATTAGCAGAGTCATAGTGTAAAGGTGCCTTCAGGAGTGTTTTTGCTCTTCATTTTCATCGATTTGTGTCAGACTCTAACTGATCAACTGAATAATTTATACACTGCTTTGAAGATTGGAGAAGAGCTTTTTGCTTGCATGAGAGCTCCTCGTCCCTCGGGTTCCTCGGAGGTTTTTAATCAAGACACTCGTTTATTCATGAGCCCATAATCATATTCCGGTCAGCGTACGATTTAAACTCAGCATTACGCCGTGCATATGGAGCACCAAAAGAACAACGGTGCTTTGAGGCGCATCCCCGATGCTAGTGATTATTCAGGGATTGTGAACGCAACCATAAGAGCGATTTGAATATGAAAGGCTCTAACACGGCACACAGCTGAGCTTCGGGTTCGGGTCAGACTGGAACAGCAGGCGCTAAACGTTTTCTCTCGTGCAGAGGTTTTCTGGTTTCCCCTGCTGTAAATAAAGCCCTGACTCTCTCCTGCTCTGTGAAATATCACAGACTGCTGCAGCTCTTTAGGGCACAGAGCTTCCTGTTTATTCTCCGTATTCGTCTGGAGTTTATACAAGCCTTGACATTCTGTAAAAGAATAATAATAATAATAATAATAATAATAATAATAATAATAATAATATGTCTCAGAGAGGATTTTAATAGCAAGATAAATTTGAATTTATTATTATTATTATTATTATTATTATTATTATTATTATTACGTTTTTTCAGTGTGAAGTAAAAGAATAAAATAGTAAAATAGGCTGATAATAATATTGCAATAAATGATACCACTGTCACAAAAAAGTGTATAAAAATATTAAATATGTAAAAAATAAAAATAAATAAAATCTAAAAATATGTAATAAAAAGGGTATAAATAATTTTAAAAATATTTTAAAGATTTTTTAAAATTAAATAAATAATTAAAATAATTACGATGTGCCAGTAAATGCGCCAGTAAAAATACAGCAAATAATAAAAGCTAGTTAAATATGTAAAGGGTTTAGATTGCAGATTGACAGAAGTATAAACACTTTCGAGAACGAGAGCTCAGGGACAGTAACGCGAGAGCAGATCACGGCTGTCACGCAGGTCACGTGTTACCTTACGTGAGCTTACAGAGCACTTTGTCTTCTCTGCTTTCCGTCGCCTGCAGTTTCCTCAGATAACACGAGCATTTCAATAGACAGTGTGATATAATGCGCACAGGAAATCTGGACATGGCATGGGAAGTCAAAAAAACAGGGGGTTTAATGTAAAAGGCTCAAGAGGAACTCGTTCCTTCTGATAAAATATGTTTATGTTTGGCATATTTACGTGCAAATCAAAGCACAGGAAGAATAATGAAGTGTAGCCACAAACTGCTTGGATTAGTTTTCTATAACAGCAGCTCTGAGTGTAGCTCTGGGAGGAACATAAATCACAGATCTAATACCTTATCGTTTCCATAGTAACAGCTCGTTCACGGGGACTTGTTCTGCGGACGCACCACATAATCTAACCTTAACAATAAACAGATTTGTTATGGTGAGGTTTTCTGTTTGGAGATGTTTATGTGACGTTTATGGAAGGAGTCTTCAGTATCAGCGCTTTGAAACAGGCAGGAAGTTTTCCGACGTCTTCAGGACAGAGCAGCTTACGCTCCTTTACGTAGTTTCTCGGTAATGTGACAAGCTGCGATTTTTTTTGTCTTATTAACTTCTAGTGAAGTGAAGTGAAGTGACTTTGTGGCCAAGTGTGGTGACCCATACTCGGAATCTGTGCTCTGCATTTAACCCATCC
>CM074963.1:16214264-16225458 GCA_037577455.1 Pangasius macronema | reverse complement strand
TTTAGCTGTAGATTAAATTCCAGATTTATTTCATGAAACAAGAGACTATGCTTCAAAGACTCCAAAATGGAGAACCAAACCTGGTCCTGGAGACCCTCTGTCCTGTCCTGCACATTTTAGTGTTTCCCTTTCTCCAACACACCTGATTGGACTAATCAGCCCTTCCTGAGATAACCTCCACATGTAAAATTAATCCAGTCTGTTAAACCCAGTAGAGCTTTAGACAGAGTCAGCACTCAGGAGCGCTAACATTTACTTACTATTTCTTCATTCTATCATTTGTTTGTCATCAAACATAAACCATCACCTACTCGACTTGAAGTGTGATGTCAACAAGGAAGTAATGACAAGTCACTTAACATTACGACACTGACAAGCGAGCTCCGTGATGGAAGAGTCCCGACTTGATTAGCCTTCTTGTCCTCGCTGCCTGATGATTAGCGGTTAAAGCAGGGTGTAGATGTAAGAGGACGGGTTCAGCATGAGCAATCAGCGTCGCACTGACGAGACGAGAGTCACTACGGTGACATAAAACACACCAAACACACAAACCTGAGCCGTGAGCATGGAGTTACTGAGCACTGTGATGGTCACATCTGCAGAGAACAAAGCATGGGACAGGAGGGCAAAGTTCACGCCTCTCTCTCTCTATGTCTCTCTATGTCTCTCTCTCTCTCCCCCTAACCTCTCCATTCTCTCCGTTCTCTCTCTCTCTCTCTCTCTCTCTATCTCTCTCTCTCTATGTCTCTCTATGTCTCTCTCTCTCCCCCTAACCTCTCCATTCTCTCCGTTCTCTCTCTCTCTCTCTCTCTCTCTCTCTCTCATTCTTTTATCTTTAGCACCTGGAGGCTTTTCTCTTTTCATGAGTGGCTGATTGACAGAATAAATGTATGAAGAACAGGTGCATGTGAGACAAAGCCACTGACAATGACATCATCAATACACACACACACACACACACACACACACACACACAATTTTATTTACTCATTCACTTCATTTCTTTCTTACCTTCTTTTTCTCTTCCTTACTTATTCCTCCTTTGCTCCCTCCCTTCCTCTTCTTTCCCATCTTCCTTCCCTCTATTCCTACTTGTATTCTATATTTCCTTCTTTTCTATCCCCATTTCCTTCCATCCTATTCTATCCTTCACCCCTTACCTTCTTTTCTATCATTCCTTTTCAATCCTTCCTCCGTCTTCTATCCCTCCTTCCTTTCTATCCGATCTTCCTTCCTTTTTTTCCCCTTTTGTTTCTATCCATCCTTCCTTCTTTTTCCAGATCTGCCACATTCAGATCTTTATCTGTATAGGAAATAGAAATATACTTTTTACTTTGCTTTACAGACCACGTTCTCTTGTCCTCCTTCTCTCTCTCTCTCTCTCTCTCTCTCTCTCTGTCTCTCTCTCTCTCTCTCTCTCTCTCTCTCTCTCTCTCTCTCAGAAGCCGAGTTGATGCCGAAGAGAGAAACTCCGCCGGCGGAGGCCACGGCTCTGGAGGCCCTGATCAGAGGAGACGCCCTTCTGGACAAAAGGAGCAGTAGCTCCAAGGAGGAAGAAACTCTACTGGAGATTCAGGTAAACCCACACACACACACACACACACACACACACACACACACAGATAGCTTTTTTGTATTTCAGTTTTTTTCGTTAGCACTCTTAAATCTTATTCCTATTAAATGACCTTCGTTGATGTTGCGACTAAAGCATTTCACTCTCCTTTTACACTTTAATCCTGCGTAAAGTGTGACATGAAAATAAACCTGAATCTGAAAAAGAAAAGATTACAGAGAATCTCCTAGAATTCCTTTCCCTTAATAAACGTATAATTAGTTATTAAAGTGATAAATGATGTGCGTCTGACTCCGTGGCGTTACACTGACCTGGGAAATAAAGTGAAATACAGTGACCTTCCCAACAGAGGGTGCTCGAGGCTGAGGAGAACGGAGACGGTTTCCATGACGACGATGAGTTCGAAGTGGAGACGCCGAAGAGGAAGCAGAGAAATAAAGGGTCCCACTCACCGCTCCTGTGCGCTCTCGTGCTCGTGCGTGTCTTTGCTTTTCTCGTCGGGTACCTCACGAGTCAGTGGTCTAGTGCTCAGTAAACTGCGTCGAATTCATTCATTAAATAATTATAATTCAAATATTAACAGAAATCATCATTACACATGCCGTAATTTATCAAGCATGTAAAGTTATTAATATAGCAGTACTGCTGAACTATAGTGAACTCTGAAATGTTACCCATTATTCTTCGATCACTTGAATATCATAAAAAAATAGTGATTTTTGTTAAAGAGTTAAATCTTCTAGACTTCGAAAAATCTACTGGATTTAGCACCAGCTGTAAAAAATCTGGATTTGTTTTACAGTAATATTAATTACTGTAAGATTAAATCATTGTGCTAATGACTGCATGCGATAAGCTGATGTTATTGTGTGTGTGTGTGTGTGTGTGTGTGTGTGTGTGTGTGTGTGTGTGTGTGTGTGTGTGTGTGTTGTTCAGGGTCGAGGTTCGAGCCGTAAGAAGACGGAGGCGGTGACGGGCGACGATCAGGACAAGCCCTACGTGTGTGACAGTAAGAGCTGATCAGCACATCACACACTGATCCCTCAGTCATCTCACACACACACACACACACACACACACACACACACACACACACACACACACACACACACACACACATGTGCTTACATGTTACATTATATATTATTTATCACTAATTATGTATATATATATAAATAAGAAATGTCTACACCTCATACTAAACCTAACCCTATCCTTGACCTCAGTGACCCACATAAAGACATGAAAAACATTTTATATTGTAATAAATTCTAATATTTTTGCAATAAATTCTGTATTTTTTTGTGCAAAAAATACTTTCATGTTTTTTTTTGGATGAGCCAAATGTCTCCACAAGACATAAAATACATTCATAAGGAGATAAATAAATTAATTAATTAGTAATTCATAATAATAAAAAAGAGTTTATTTTGTTAATGTCTTTGTTCTGCCACTAAACATGATCATATTTCCTCTCAAAACTGTTTTTATTTTTTTCCTAATCTCAAAAATCTATTTTTTTATTAACTCCAATTTAATGACTGATTGTGATGATGGAGATTTTGTGTTTTGGGTTAAATTTGTTTAAAAAAAAAAACCTCCTGCTTAAAGCTAGACTTTCTCAGCACTTCTGTATAAACCTGATTTGGGGGCGGAGCTACGTATGACCTTGGGTAGTGATGTCACAAAATTAGCTCTAACTCTTTAGACCAATCACGTCTGTTAGGGTTAACGGGACAATTTTGTGTGCTAAGCTATCTGAAGAATGTTGTGTCAGCGAGTTAGATTACTAGCATTTAGCATTTAGTTAGCCAGCTAGCTGTTTGTGTTAGCAATCAATCTATTTTGGACTAAATCTCAAATTTGCATATTCATGTGTTCAATTAGCATAATTGATTAATGAGAATAAAGGTGTTCAGATATTCTGAGGTCTTTTTTTTTGGTCATTAAAACATTTGTACTGTTTTACACAGATTATTTGTGAGGGTTTGAGATGAGACTTTTTCGGTGGGAATTTAATCATATAAAACGTCAAAATTTCATATTAAAACATCGTTTCATGTCAGCTGCATTATGAACGCTGTGACTTCAATGTGTTTGATGCTTCAGGCTGTGTTTCCATTTCAGCATGGACGTTATCCTCGAGAGCATGTGTCTACCTGAC
Source organism: Pangasius macronema (assembly GCA_037577455.1). Classification (NCBI taxonomy): domain Eukaryota; kingdom Metazoa; phylum Chordata; class Actinopteri; order Siluriformes; family Pangasiidae; genus Pangasius; species Pangasius macronema. The sequence goes on along the minus strand of CM074963.1, from coordinate 16,221,721 downwards.
AAATTTTATTTATTTTTAAGGTCTGCGTAGAAACTTACTTTGACAAAAAATAAAAAGACAGAGAGGAAAACGAAACAAGAATCTTCCTTATTCCAGACAGATACAAACAAAAGCATAACTCAAAAAGTGCTGACTCAGGTATACGGCCATGATCATGATCTCCTTCTTGCTCGGATTTTTAGATAACGCAAATGACGAGGCATGACGGGGCTTTAGCCGTAATTAGCCGTCTGTATTTACAGAATTACACTGGAGTTTAATGAACCGGCTGCACCTAACCTCTCTCTAACACACTCATGATATGTTTCTGTAGTTTAGATGCTAAAATCTAGCATGCATGGCTAAGATTGCTGTTTCCTGTATGCTAATAGCTTTACTGAATATAAGCTAATCTGCTACGCTACAGCAAATCTAGCTGCGAATGTAACAATGCTAACGTGCATGAACTGATTTACTGATCTTTCCATTTTGTCTCACATTCTGCTTTTCTGATTTTGTATGATTTTGTGTGTGCTAGGACTTTAGAGAGAACCGAAGTGGAACTTAGCATGATGTAGCAAACAAAACCAACCACTTCCTACAGAATTCAAGCTAATAATCCAATATTTACATAAAAATATTTACCTGAGAGAAAATACAAATATCTCTATCCAATTTGGATTTGTTAGCTATCTTGCTACTGAGCATGACTACTTGTTTATGCAATGTACGTTAGCCTGAAGTTAGCTATCTTGCTTTTATTTACATAATACCTAGCAAAGCTGACTACCTGATTTATTTACAATTATTAGCCGAATGTTAGCTGGTTTCCTGGCAACCATGGCTAGTCTAATGTGAGATAGCTTGCTAGTGAATCTATGTACTGCTTTTAATTACACAGTATACTGTACAAGTTAGCCTAATGCTAGCTAGCTTAATAGGCTTAATGATATTGGCTACTGGTTTACTGGTGACTAGACAGTGTTATGTCAGTCTTGTGACTACAGTGTTATGTCAGTCTAATAACTACACAGTGTTGTGTCAGTCTTATGACTAGAGAGTGTTATGTCAGTTTTATGACTACAGTGTTATGACAGTCTTATGACTAGACAGTGTTGTGTCAGTTTTATGACTAGACTGTGTTATGTCAGTCTCATGAGTATTGAGTGTTATATCAGTCTTATGACTATACAGTGTTGTGTCAGTCTTATGATTAGACAGTGTTGTGTCAGTCTTATGATTAGACAGTGTTGTGTCAGTTTTATGACTAGACTGTGTTATGTCAGTCTCATGAGTATTGAGTGTTATATCAGTCTTANTGTCAGTTTTATGACTACAGTGTTGTGTCAGTTTTATGACTAGACAATGTTATGTCAGTCTTATAGCTAGAGAGTGTTACTAGTCAGTCTTATGATGCAGTATTAAACTAGTTTGCAGTTATTAATAAAGATACTATACTACTGCACATCTCTGGCTAAATTTTAATATCTAAGTTCATCAGTTAAGTCAGCCCGTCTCTACCAGTCATAGTGTACAGAAAATTTTGTGCTCAACTAAGAATTGCTATTAATTCCTAAAGATCATCATAATCTTGGTATAGTTCCTATGTAGGTTCTCAGTAGTTCATGTGAAACATCTAGTTTGCTTCCTCGTAGCATTTTAGCATCTCAGCGTTAACACAAGCTTAGCATTGCACTATATTTAGACCAGTGTTTGGTGTCATGTTGACTTTATGACTCACTGTGTTGTAGTTTGTGGTAAGCGTTATAAGAATCGGCCCGGTCTGAGCTACCACTACACCCACACACACCTGGCTGAGGAGGAAGGTGAGGAGGAGAGAGAACCCGAGATCCCTCAATCACCACCGGAAAATAAGACTCAAAACCACAAGCGTAAGTTAAACATGAGAGTGTGATCGTGTCCTGTCTGATTGTGAACTAAAGTGAGCTCTTATTTTTGATTGTTGGAATCCTGTAGTGCAGAAGGGACCTGACGGTGCAGTCATCGCTAACGACTACTGCGACTTCTGTCTCGGGGACTCGGGCTCTAACAGGAAGACGGGCCAAGCCGAGGAGCTGGTGTCGTGTTCAGACTGCGGACGCTCCGGTGAGTTTGACCACCATTTTGGAAGCAATAGTTACCATACTATACTTACTATACTATAGTTACTATGCTACAGTTACTATACTACAGTTACTATACTACAGTTACTTTATAAACAGCTAATATACTACAGTTACCATGGCACAGTTACTATATTACAGTTACTATACTACAGTTACCATGGCACAGTTACTATGCTACAGTTACTATAGTACAGGTACTATGCTACAGTTACTCTACTACAGTTACTATGCTACAGTTACTATGCTACAGTTACTATACTATAGTTACCATGGCACAGTTACTATGCTACAGTTACTATAGTACAGTTACTATGCTACAGTTACTCTACTACAGTTACTATGCTACAGTTACTATACTATAGTTACTATGTTACAGTTACTATGCTACAACTACTATACTACAGTTACTATGCTACAGTTACTATACTATAGCTACTATGCCTCAGTTACTATACTGTAGTTACTATGCTACAGTTACTATGCTACAGTTACTATACTATAGTTACTATGCTATAGTTACTATGCTACAGTTACTATACTATAGTTACTATGTTACAGTTACTATGCTACAACTACTATACTACAGTTACAATGCTACAGTTACTATACTATAGCTACTATGCCTCAGTTACTATACTGTAGTTACTATGCTACAGTTACTATACTATAGTTACTATGCTACAGTTACTATGCTACAGTTACTATGCTACAGTTACTATACTATAGTTACTATGCTATAGTTACTATGCTACAGTTACTATGCTACAGTTACTATGCTACAGTTACTATACTATAGTTACTATGCTACAGTTACTATACTACATCAAGCAATGTATCACAATAACTTTTTAAGGATGAGATCTTTCTTAATTAATTAAAATACACCATAAGCATCATTCATTTTAGCATCATTGTGTGGAATATTCCATTGCATTCATTACATGCACATGTACCAGCAAATCATATTTTCATACTTGGTTGTGGTTTGGATTTTCATTAAAGATTGATCATCCTCATGGTTTATCTTCTAGAGTATTCCAGAGTCCTATTCTATAACAGCTAAAGCTGAAATGTTTCATTCCTCGTATACCACAGCAATTTGCCAACGCTAACAGTTTTGTTTAGTTACTAAATGTGTTTCAGCTACAAACAATCGTTCAAACAAAGCGTAACCTTACAGCTCAACCTCTGACTGTTACGAAGCGCTGACACTGGAGACTCCTTCCGTAAACGTCTCCTTAGAATAAGAAAACTTATAACAACAATTACACATATTTTAAATCTGTTTATGTGCAGCATCTGCCGTACACGTCCCTGTGAATCAGCTGTTGCTATAGAAGCGATAACGTGTTAGCGCATTAATATAAGCCTGCACTGTCAGTGAAAATTAATCAACGCCTTCTGATCATTTAATTTCATGAGTGAGTAAGCATAGAATTATGTATCAGTAATGATATTTTATGTAAGTGTTTATTGTAATGAAAGTGAGAACGTGCCGGTTAATTCACAGGGATGTTATAGAGGTTGTTGTGCATTGAACTTGACAGCTTTGTTCATTTTGGCATCCTGAGTGTTCATTCTCTGCACTATTTTGAGACCATAAACCTCTCATTGTGTTTTGGCTGGAAATTTCTGAGTGGTTTTAAATCTAATGTTGGAAAGACCTAAAAATATACGTGATGATACAGAGAATTTCTTTTATTATTATGCACTGTTTATATGTGTTTTAGGGCACCATCACTTTACCTCCATTTCCATTTTCTTTCTCATATTTTACTTTTTTTTTTTTAAATGTTTTTTCTTTCTAATGTCCTGTGGATGTGTCACTCATTCTCAGACGATTTTCCTGCTCATGGATGTGCTCACAGAGAGAGAGAGAGAGAGAGAGAGAGAGAGAAATAAGATGAAAAACGGTCACTCAGACTGTAAGAACGACCGACACTGACCTTTACTGTAGCTTTAGGGATTATACCCCAGGCTAAATGTGTGTAACTGTTCAGTCTGAGTGTGTTTTGAAGCCTGGCTGACTGCTTGTGTTGTGTTTCTGCCGCGATGCTGATACGTCCGTCGCACATATCAGCCGGACGCCGGAGCGAGACGAGGCCGGGTGGGCTTCGGGACTTTTTCAACGACACGTCTGAAAGTGAGGCGTCCACCTTTCACGGCTTCGAGGAGGACGAGCTGGACAGGCTGCAGTCGGACGACAACAGCGGACTTTCACAGTGCAGATAGACAAAGGAAACAAGCAGAACACCAGGCTTGAGGAATTATTCATTTTTGCATCCCGGATATTGGATTTTCGAGCGCTGAGAAATGTTTTCTACAGAATGATGATTATGTCTTTAAAGAGGTGTGGGTGGGGAGACAAAGACGTCTCTCTTTAGCAAAAATCTCAATTTTCACAATAAAATAAACTATTATAGACTTCTAAAAGTGGCAGAGACATAAAAACGTGGAGCCTGTACATGGAGTTTTTCCCAGCTGCTAGTAAGCCAGGTGAAGAGAAGATCACGAGTGTGTTATCACCAAAACTGGGCAGTTGAGATTGAGAAGATCTGTGCGGACCTGTGTGAAGGTTCTGAAAGAAAAACACCTAGCCGAGAGGTAAGACCCGATCAGAACCACAGAAGGAAAAAAAAGAGTCTCTCTAAGGTCTGCTCCTGACAGGAAAATGCAGAAAGAATGAGTGGCATTCCCTGGACATAACACATACTGTACATAAGCCCTTAATAACCACTGACATGAACATTTATAAAGGCTTATTCCAGAAGGCATTATTTGTTGTAAATTGTTGTAGAATTCTTCAGTTTTGAGGTCCACTTTGCATAAACCTGAACCAAGTGACGGATTTTCACCAACCTAAAGCCGCATCAGGCCACATTTTGGGCTGAATTACATTTCATCATGACAACGATTATTAATGTACACAAGCATTTATAAAGGCTTAATCCAACAGGGAAAGACTGAACGCTTCAGTTGTGATGTCCACTTGGCATAAACCTAAAATTTTGTGAACATAAGGTGACATTATAGCACTTTGTGGACTGCGTGTTATTCGAACGTCATCACAACTGTCATTAACTTGTCATTAAACATTTGGAAAGGCTTATTACTGCAGTCATGAACTGACATAAACTGACATTTTGTTTCCCAGTTGACTTAAAACAAGTGATTCAAGTGACAGATTTTCGTCATGGCACTTTCTGGGCTGCATATCTTATTAGAACCTAATGACAACTGTCATTACCCTACATAAATGTTTATAAAGACTTTCTGGGCTGCATATCATATTAGAACCTAATTACAACTGTCATAACTACATAAACATTTATAAAGGTTTATTACAATAGATATCGGTTGTTGTAAAGATTACCTTCTTCAATGTCACGGAGTCCAGGGACAGATTTTCATTGACATACTGTAGAATTATAGCACTTTCCAGACTGAATTATTTTACAATATCATGACAACGGTTATTACCCTATATAAACATTTATAAAGGTTTAATTCACTGGGCATACCTTGTTGTAAAGACTGCCTTCTTCAGTTTTATTTTACAGCAGACATAAATCTGAGTTGAGTGACATATTTTTGTTAACATTAAGGCTGCGTTATGTCCCTTTCCATCCTGAATTATTTTAGAAGGTCAGGACGACTGTTATAAACCGACATAAGCATTTATAAAGGCTTAATGACACGTCCTGTGCAGAATTATATTAGAACTTTACGGCAACTGACTTTGGAGCTCAGTACACTTTTGGTACTGAAAAGATGTCGGAAAAAAAGTTACAGCTTTACCGCCGACTGTTAGAAAGCTCTGACACTGGAGACTCCTTCCATAAATGTTCATAAACTTCTTCTTACAGAAAACATCATTCTGTGAATGATTTAATTATTAACTTCAAGAGAGAGAGAGAGAGAGAGAGAGAGAGAGAGAGAGAGAGAGAGAGAGAGGGAAGAGGCGGGTGACTGTTTACAGCTGCTGTAACGTAAGTGAGAGCAGGAACTAACTTGCTTCATGGATGTTCCACAATATTAAATGTAACTATAAATGGATAAAAACTATGACATATCACTCTTTAATAAATAAAAGTTTTTAGCATTGGCACATTGCTGTGATGTAAGAGGAATAAATCACTTTTGGACGTACTGTTATAGGAAAATAATCAACTCCGGGTTGGAAACAGTGACTGCGCTTCATCACACCGCCTGGCTATTGATTAATTTTCTATAACAGCGTGACACAAAGTGTTTTATTCCTCAGCGTTTTCCCTGCAAGTGCAGTTTGCCTCACAGACAGTAGAGGGAGCTAAACTTACAAGCTTCTCTTGTAACAGATTGAAAGAGCGCTCACGCTGACAGGCGTGTAATCTGTCTGTTCTCTCTCTTTTCTCTTTCAGGCCACCCGACTTGCCTTCAGTTCACAGAGAACATGATGCAGGCGGTGAGGACGTACCAGTGGCAGTGTATCGAGTGTAAATCGTGCAGCCTGTGCGGCACCTCAGAGAACGACGTAAGAGCTTATGACACTCATAACGTGCAGCTCGTCGTTGGCTCTGTGTGTTCTTCGAACCTGAAGTGAGTGTGTGTCCTGTAACTGCGGTATCTCTGTGTGTCGTGTCTCTCAGGATCAGCTCCTGTTCTGTGACGACTGTGATCGGGGGTATCACATGTACTGCCTCAAGCCCCCCATGACTCAGCCGCCTGAAGGTAAAACTCACAACACACTTAGACACTCTTACACACACTTACACACTCTGACACACAGGGAACGTGCCGAAAATCAGTAATGATATATACAGCAACATTCAGCACTATTACAGAGATAAATAGCAATCCCCTAATCCTGTAGCAAATAAAGATAAACATGTAGTAAACATCGTAAACAAATAAGGTTCCCAATCTTATCTGCAGGCTTTTAATTCCAGGAAACACACCTAACAGTCGACTGATTACACAGGGCTGATCAGGTGTGGCTCCTGATTGGTCGGAATGAAAGCCTGAAGCTACACTGGCTCTTTGTGGATAAGCTTGTACACCCTTGTCATAAACCATGCTCATATACTAGCCAGTTATCAAAATTTGAAAAATATTGTAAACTATTACTAATATTTATCCACACCTCAGCCATTATCATCATTCCCATTTACCAGCTCAAACATTCAGATATTAATGCTTGGATAAATATTATTTTAAATCAGAATTGAATCGGGAGAGAAGAGGAATGAAAGTCAGTCGTAGTAAGACGGAGTACATGTGTGTGAATGAAAGGGAGGGAACAGTAAGATTACAGGGTGAAGAGGTGAAGAAGGTTCAGGAGTTTAAGTACTTGGGGTCAACAGTCCAGAGTAA
>CM074963.1:16200446-16211627 GCA_037577455.1 Pangasius macronema | reverse complement strand
TATTTCTGTAAAGCTGCTTTGTGACAATGTCCACTGTTAAAAGCGCTATACAAATAAAACTGAATTGAATTGAATATCGGTATTCCTTTGGAAAAATGACGAGTTAGAAAGAAGCAGAGGATCAATTCAGACAAGAAAAGCCTTTATAAAATTCTTCCTTTATAAATTCTTCAATAAAGAAGAAGTAGAACTTGATGCTTTAGCTGCATTTCCCACCTTCTTTCTTTCTTTCTTTATTAGTTTTTGAGGCAGGAAAAATTGGTTCTCATCAACCTCGGAGTGGGAATTTTCAAGTTGGAATACTGGGAGCTTTCTCTGACAGCCTGGATTTCTCCGATTCCTTAGATATTTTGCATCACCTGCTTCAGTTCTACCAAAGATAAAGAAGCCATGTGCTAATGTTTAAGAGCTATATGCTAATTCTACATAAGAGCTACATCTAGAGCTATTCCTTTGGAATGCCAAATAGGAAACTAGGAAAAAAATCAGAAAAGTAATAACGTCTCTACTGATACCAACATTCAGAGTTGATGAGTGTGGCTTTAAAAGTGATTTAGCTTTCCTCACCTGTGACCACGCTGGGAATCTTTGACATGAAGCTCTTGACAGTTCTGATGGGCACGCCGTCAGTTTCATCCTGGATCCGGGTGATTATTTCCTCAATCTGTCGGCAGACAGGAAGAACAGCCTGTATGAGTTTTCACACGCATCTCACTTATCTCTCCTGACTGATATTTTTCACGCAGAGTCTATTAGCACCTTGGTGAAAGCAGGGAAGTGTACTATTTACAAACATTTCAGTCATTCAAGAAGAAGTCCTATGCTTTTACTCCTTTACTGCCCGATAGCCACTGACCAAGAGAGTGGGACAAATGAACACTCCATGATGAGTAATTTTTATCCATTTTGTGTTACATCTCCTGATTTTGCAAAGAAATCGATATCTCTGTGGCATCAAGGGTGGAGCTTAGGTTAAATTTGATTGATGTTGATCAGACAAAATCGTATGATTGTAGGACATGATTAAAATAGTTTACCGAAAGTTTAGCTTGCTTATTAGCATAAAAGGGAGAACATTGTTCACTTGCCCATATATACTGCACTTAATTGAAAAGCTTTACCACCTCACATCGTAATTCCCTCCTTCTGACTGGGGAAACCTGCTCACCAAGCGGGACTTTCCAAGTCGGAATATTGGGAGTCTTGATTTCAGAGTTAGATTTCTCAGCTATATTTCACCACCCTATTTAGTTCTATCACAGATAAGGAAGAGATGTGCTAACGTTTAACAGCTACATGCTAAGTCTAGCTAAAATCAGATTCAAAACTTCATAATTTTTTGTAGTCAAAGAAATGGACATGGCAGATTAACGGAAATGGCAACACTTTCAGGTCGGAATAACAGGATGTTTTTCCTTCCTCCTGAATTCTCATGATGTGAACGTGACATTTAGCGTTATCACAGCTATGCAGATTAGAGGCCAATATAAAAGGCTATGTTGATTAAAATAGAAGTAACATTAGATTGGTGAAAAGTCCAGTCATGAACTGTTTATGCAATGATGACTGGTTTCCTTTCTGTCCTTCCAATCAACTGTTTCCGACATTTAAATCTCATTTTATTTGTTAGGGAAAGTGTAATTACACTGCATCACAGATTTCTGGTAGGGGTTTTATTCTAAGAAAAATCTACGCTAATTTGTACCTAAATATTAATCTTGTTATTTTGGAATAACATTGATGATGAAGGAATGTACAGTACGTAATCAACCTTTTCTGACTCGCAGCTAATGCTGGGGAAGTGCTGATGTATTCCTGCAACTGTTAGTGACACAAAGTGGGCGGGGCAAGTAATGATGTACATTTAACTTCATGTAATTGAGAATCAAAGTAATTTACTGACTATCAATGGTTCACCAGGAAAGTTAAAGCTCCAGTGTGCTGCCCAGTCCCTGAAACCTTTGTCCAGGCTACAACCTGCTAGCCCATGTAAAGTAATCAGATATATCTAGCTAGTTAAGTGAATTAACACAGACTAAGGGAAATGAACTGGTATAGGAATCCCCGGGGAGAAGACAACTCTCTGCAGCCAGATCTTCTCATTTGCACCTTCAACTGTCATCAGCAACCTGCTGGCCAACATTTCATCTCTGAGCTGTGGAGCTCTCTTTTCACACAAAAGATAAATGGACTCTGGCTAGCAATTTTATTTTCTCTCGATATGTTTAACTGCAAAGTGACTGTAGCGGTAAGCAGGAGAGATATATGACGGCTTTACAATGCAGTGTGTGTTCCTAAATCTCAAAAGATCATCTGTTATTGTTCTACAAGCTAATTAGTACGCCTCGGTAAACCGGATCAACGCCTTGGCCGATGTGTGTGTATTGCAGCGGGGTGTGTGATTCAGCATAAGTAGAGCATGCTGGTGTTTTTCGCAGGTCTATTCAGTACATCAAACACTTTAATCCTGTCAAAGACGTATCAAAAATCTTGGGGAACAAAACAGCACTGCAAGGACGCCTTTCATACACAAGCTTTTCCCTCCAAAATGTAAATTTTTAGTGGTAGTGTGAGTGCTTTTCTCTATGTTCTGTTGCTTGTGAGGATTTTGTTGTTTGTGTGGAGTTCTAAAGATGATGTGAGGTAAAATAAAGATAGCTGCATGCACTAGCATCCAGCTTTTTATATCCACACACAGCCTAAACAAGTGCTATACCTATTTCTGTGGTACTGCTGGAGAGAGGTAGCATTATCTAAGACTTACTTAGCACTGTTATACATGCACACTAATGCTTATTTGATCTTTAAATAGTTTTACCGTGTAGCTAATGCTAATTTCAGGCAATTCAATATAGGTTTTTGGTGAGCATGCTAAATATCTTACTTCATTATCCAGAAATGTTATGTGCAAAGATTGTTACTGATAATAACGTAAGAAAACAAGCCGTGCGCTAACTGTTCCCTATAAATAAACTCCGCGATGGTGAAAAAAGGCTTTTACTCAGCAGGAGAGAGAGTAATCAGATTAGGAGGCACTTTCTGCCGTCGAGATTGCACGTTGTTAGCGCCGTTCTCTGACGCTCAGCGCGGGTTTGCATGTAAGTGGTAAGACCCCAGACGCATAATGCATATCTATATATAACCCCAAAACAAAAGCAATCAACAAACCGCTGAGCTGGGCTGAGGTGAACAAAGCGAGTTCTCCTCACATTAACGCAGTACACACACCATCAGACACGGCACACTCAGTCCCTCAACATACAAGTGCATAAATCATGGATGTAAGTCACTCAGCCACAGTCGGTGCTCTGCAAAAATAGATAAATAAACAATATGTACGTGGATAACGGAAAACAGTAGGCAGACGGGTTTCTTCAGAGCTTCTTTCCACCCACATGTATGCACCATATATAAGCTATGTTTTGACAGATTGGAAACAATCCCAGATAAATACCTACATTTCTTCTATTCTCAACAACAACTGTATTTATAAAAATCACAGTGAATGTAGGACACGGGTTTATTTATTTATTTATTTATTTATTTTTAAACAGGAAACCTTCATTTGCAAGTCATGGTTTATTCCCTGTTATTATTTTGCTATTTAAAAAGTAACATACATGTATATAGTTTACGTCATTCACGTATACTATACATATCAAATGTTTTTTATATTATTTTTTATATTTATTTTATTAACATCCATGAAAATCCTCTCAGAAGTCTTGTAAGGTTAGCGCGTGTTAGCTAGCTGGCTAGCATTGACAGTTAACAATATCAACATTTTAAAATAGGATTTTTAAAATAGCTCAGCGTAGCTATCACTATCAGTAATAGTTGTGAACATGTTTTACAAATCCTGTCAGTTTGGCAAATGTTACTTAGCTAGATAACATTATAACTAAATATTATTAACCTTGTCAAGTTAGCTCAGCTTAGCTAGCTGGCTAGCTTTATTAAAGATGAGTAACATCTGTAAATATGTTTTAGAAATCCTGTCAGAGATCCTGTGTGCTTAGCTAAATTGTAGCTGTGGCTAGCATAGCAGTTTAGATGATTAAAATGTGCTAGTGTTTGCAATAAATATTAGTAACATCTGTAAAAGTGACTTTAAAATCCTGTCAGAAATCCTGTCAGGTTAGCTCACATTACCTAGCATTAGCAGTGAATGTTGTTCATGTTCTGTGAATATGACTAAAAATTCTCCTTAAAAACTCTATCAGGTTAGCTCTCATTAGCTAGCTATTGAGTGCTAGCAATTAGTGCTAACTGGCTAGCACTGACAGTTACGATGACGAATATATTTTGGTGAATATAATTTAAATATCCTGTGATCTAACCTGAGAGGATTTCTGCCAGGATATTTAAATTATATTCACCAAAATGCATCATCTTAATTGTCAGTGCTAGCCTGTTAGCACTAACTGTGCTAGCTAGTCAGCTAGCTTGCTAACAAAATGTGCAGACTACATATAACTGCAAATAACCTTCTTCTTTATACTTGAAGATTTCCATATCTGTAGTCAAAGAGATACTGTAATCTGACCTCATAGTGACTGTAAGCTAATAGTTAGCTAAATACTTTTAGCTATTATTATTAATATTACAGCTATTATTATTAATTATTTTATCATGTAGGTGTTAAATAATGCTGTCTAGGTCCAGTTGTCACAGGGTGATGTGTTGAAGCGGGGCTAATGTTACCACTCCGTAGCTGATTATTTTCCTATTGCAGCACATCCCGAGTGTTTTATTCATCTTATACTATAGCAATTTGCTAATGATTATTCATTAACGAGTGACACGGCATACTTTTTATCCGTTTATAAGGTAGTTACAAGTTAGTTCCTGTTCTCACTTACGTTATAGCAGCTATAAACAGCCGTTCCCTCACCAGCCTCTCTCTTGTCTCTCTCTTGAAGTTAACAAGACAAAAATAAATAAATAAATAAATAATATAAACTCACAGCTTCACCTCTGACTGTAATAATATAGAGCTTGCAGCAAGAGCTATTGACCGAGCTGCTGTTAAAGAAAATTAATCAACACCTTTTGACCAATCAGAATCGAGCCTTCAACAGCACTGTGGTATAAAATAATTTAATCAATTTACATAACATGTTTCTAAGAACTATAGCACAGAAACATGTGGAATGCTAAATGCGCATAAGTATGCGATGCTAAAAAGAACTAAAATGCTAAAACATACTGACGCGCATTTAGCATACTTAACGATTCTCCATAATCAATAAAACCATTCTCTCCACCATCACACTCCACACATCATCCCTCCCCATTAAAGCACGCACTGCATTTCAGCGTGTGCTCCACCCTTCACCTCTCCACCCTGAAAGCACTCTAGGCCTTGCTCTAAAACACTATAAACAGATCGATGAGTGTGTCTGGTGTCTGCCACCCCGGGGGCTCTGCTCAAGATGACTGCGTTTCATCTTCATATAACATGTGATTGCATGCTCCAGTTTCCAGCCCCTGGGTTAATACATCATAAAACACAGCCGGCAGATTGATATATCCGAATCGATACCGACAATCTTAGGAAAAAGCGATGAAAATAATCCCTTCTGGACTGTTTCTGATAACCTTCAGATAGGAATAAAGCAAACACAAGCTCTGTTGATTGTACTTCTGTCACTACGTTAGTAGGCTTGAAAGCTAGCTAACTGGTTCATGTAGTTTCCTGAAATTCTCGATTCTGATTGGTCAGAAGGTGTTGATTAATTTTTTATAACAGCAGCTCGGACAGCTGGTTCATTCTAATGCGTTATTGTTTCTATAGTAATGACTTACACATGGACTCGCTGAACATGAGCTGCACGTGGAAAATAATCAGAGCCTAGTTATATGGTGATATGGTGAAGTTTTCTGTAAGGAGATGTTTATTTAACATTTATGGAAGGAGTCTCCAGTGTCAGCAGTGTCTTTTTGTAACAGTCAGAGGTAAAGCTGTAACTTTCCATAAGTTTTAAAACATCTTAAGGACAGAGTTTACGCTTTATGGGTTTATACTGTTTATAGTTATAGCTGCGATAACGTAACTAACGTAACTAACTCAAATGAACTACAGTATTAAATGTATTAAACTTTAATAAATACAAAATTGTTAGCTTTAGTAAACTGCTGTGGTTGCAAGAGGAATAAAACTCTCTGGGATGTGCTGTTAAAGGAAAATAATTAACTTCAGGCTGGAAATTCAAGCACAATTATTTTATTTCTTCTGAGTTAAACAGGGTTTTTGGCCAGACGAGGTGAGATATTTGTTGTATTTTTAAGAAAATAAAATGGATTTTACCTTTAACCCTCTACTGCATGAATTATTATAATTACATTAAATTTTTTTTTTATTTTAGGGGGGTAGTTTGTAAATTGTTGCCATATGGCAACATTGTGCAGTAAAGGGTTAAATACTTTTTAACCCTCACTCAAGTATCGTTTGATGCTTGAAGATTTTGATCATTTCTTCACTGAAGTATAATTTTCTTTCCTTTTCTTCCACCCTTCCTGTCATGTACGGCATTCACAGTAAATTAATGACACTTCGTTTTATGCTCTGAAAAATACGTTTTTTAAACGTGGTTCAGCTCCTTTCCTATTTGAACCTTTTTTTTTTTTATTTTAACAAAATGCACAGAAAATCCCACAGGGGACGGACACAGCGTGATGGAGCAACATGAATGAATGTCATCTTCTCAAGGGTTCAGCCTATTCAACGGAAGAGCGATCAGGGAAAAAGGCAAGTAACACATGCTCTTTGATGCCATCTGTTTTCACATAATTTCAGTCATTTCATTTCATTTTCAGTAATCACAGCCTTCTGGTAGCACAAAACCCAGCATATAAACACGAACTGATTATAGCCAGAGGGGGGAGTAAAAGAAATGATTTGGAGAACACTAATTGGGATGAACGAGTGTATAAAGGAGTGCAAACATAGTCTTTACAGGGGGTCTGTTCGCAAAACCACGACTACTTGAGCTGATTTTTCTTTCATCGCTGTCAAGCTACATATCCCACCTTCCCACTGCTGGATGAAAAACATGTAATGAATGCGCCATTGCTCATTTTACTGCTTTTATTTAAAGACACTTGGCCTCGTGCCAGTAAGTTTGTTCATATTTGCGTTCTCAGCATGGTTCTTTCTGATGGATCTATTTTGCTGGAGCCACTCCAACAAATATACTTCCACCACGCTTCCTGTTAGATGTTAGACAACAGCACAGTGGTTGGTTTTTCCACAGTGTCCTTATCTGAAGCTTCTGCTCCGAGAACTATTTTGCACTAAACAAAGTACCGGAAGTTATAGTACCCAAAAAGAGAAACTGTACTTTTTCCTTTAACACCAGTCAGTTTTCAGCTGTATGGTTTTTACTGTCTGTTCAAAGATCGGGAAATTGTGAACAGGCTTGAAAAAGGCATGCTAACAGCCCAGAGCTAGTCATGCTAACAGCCCCAAACTTGCCATGCTAACAGCCCAGAGCTAGTCATGCTAACAGCCCCAAACTTGCCATGCTAACAGCCCAGAGCTAGTCATGCTAACAGCCCCAAACTTACCATGCTAACAGCCCAGAGCTAGTCATGCTAACAGCCCCAAACTTACCATGCTAACAGCCCAGAGCTAGTCATGCTAACAGCCGTGAACTTGCCTCTGAAGTAGGCATAACAGTTAAATACACTGTTTTTCCATGTTTTTCCTCCATAGATAGTATATTATATCTGCCCTAATAACCAGTAACATCAACAATCATCACAGAACAGCTGAAACACGTATCTATAGCTAGAGCTAGCTGGTTAACTAGCTGGCTAATTTGCTAGCTAACAAACTGGTGTAGCATTATGCTAATTTTTTTTATGTCGCTCCAAGTTTATTTTTGTTTTGCAAAATAGTATCAAGCTACTGACTACGCTGTAGTTAGTTGATTGGATAATGTAAATACAGCGAGTTATTGAACTAGCATTAGAGAGCTATTGGGTGCGTTGAGGTTCGTATCCATTGAATGTATGGTTCAGGTAGGTACCGCTTTAGTCACCATTTTAGTGGCATCAACTAACTAACAGATGCCACAGAATCATCATGAAATCTCACCTTAATCAGTCCTTTAATACTTATAACACTAGCAGTACTGGTATAGCTCAGTCGGTGCCTGATAGTTAATGAACATCATCAAGATTAACAATTTAGTTGAAGAATTCTTGCAGAGTGCAGCAAATCTGCTAATGCTAATGCTGAACATGTTTTTTGGGTTTGTTTGTTGTTTTTTTTAGTTTCCCAGTGCAAATAGCGGTCAGCAATATATTTTTAAGTTTGGGAAGCGAGCACTTTTCACACAAGGGGATTATAAGATAGATCTGATATGAAAATTATTGCAAAATACACCAAAGGTCCTAAAGAATAATTCAATTCGGGCTAAATTCCACATAAAACCAGCCAGAGGCGAGTTTCTCTCTCAGTCTCGAGAGAAGGTGAGTCAAACTGAGCCAAAGTTAGTAGTTATCTAACATTACTCGAGTTATCTAACGCTTGTTTTTTCTATTGTTTTTTTTTTTTTTTACTTAGATGCCACACAAGTATAAAGGCTTATGCAGATTATCATTTTTAAAGTATTCTAGTTTTAGCATAAAGCATAAAGTTCAAAGTTAAAGCTATACACTATAGCAAAAAATAATGTTTGCACATGTATTAATCAATGTTTGTTTAAATGTTAACTAAATTATCAACATCAACATTAAATAATTTGTCCACATAATTATTAGCATAATTTACATTACGGTACGTTACTAAATATTGATTTTGACCCGAACTCCAGTCTTCAGGTGTAAATATTAGATTATATTACCAACCACAATCACCACTTTAGTTCGTGTTGATTATTATGAACTTATCTGGAGAATTAGTTGGAGTATTCGGTTCAAAATTTGTGTCAGTATTTGCATGAGGAAAGTTCAGCGTATTCAGAGTCAGGTTACACACCTGCTTAAGTAATTTGCTGAGTGCCGCATTCAGATTATTAACACCACCTGTGTGTAGTTCACGCCTCTGAGGTTGCCAGACTTTTTCCTGAGTAGAAACTTCACCAAACTGTGTCTAGACCACCACATTTAAACACAGTCATGGGTTCGAGTCTCGGGTCCGGCAGGGATTGTAGGTGGGGGAGTGAATGACCAGCGCTCTCTGCCACCCTCNTGTTCACTACTGTGTGTGTGCCCTTGGATGGGTTAAATGCAGAGCACAAATTCCGAGTATGGGTCACCACACTTGGCAACATGTCACTTCATAATTCACTAGCACTCATATTTAAATATGAAAAAAAAAGAAAACAGAAGATGTGGAGACTGAAGATGCAGAAGAAGCGTTTTTCTTTGCTGTTATGTATATAAGGTATACATAAAAAACAAGATACAATTTAAAAATGAACCATGAAAAAGACAATATAATAGGACTTCAGTCTATCGCTGCAGATTTTGTCTAATTTAACAAAATGGCTTCCACAATCATTATCCGGCAGCTTATAAAATAGCACTTGATCCAGCACATCTTATTAAGTACAGCGACGGAAAGTATGAAGCTTAAGCAGGGTGAAAAGTCAAGTTCCTAAGAAAAGACTTAAGTTCAAGGTAGTGCTTATATCCGTAATTACGTCTGATGTCTAAATTCCGATGTGCACAGTTTCAGTGTTAATTCCTCACTCCATCCACTTAACGGCTTATTTGGTTGATTATTACTTTTAGTACATTAATTTTAATGATTTGTTATTGTTATGTAATGCAGCAAATATTAATATAACCTTAATATATGATTTAATTATCACTGCATTCTGGTGCAAACAGGAATCATGTACTGATTTGGGAAGACTTGCTGACTTGCTGACTTGCTGACTTGCTACTTGGCAAAAATATTGCGCTAGTCCTCCCAAATTGTATTTCTGCATTTGGTACACGTCATCAGGACGCAGTTTTCCCAGTCGTTCAAAGGATTTGCTTTAATCCTTGATGTAAATCAACAATGTCCTCCATCTGAGCAGACTGTGCTTTATATAAGACATCTCCAAAAGCTACACCAATCAAAGGTGTAAAATTGAGCATTGTACTGATGAGAGTGAGAGGAGTCCTCTCTCTTTCTCTCCGTCTCAGAGGGTTTTAAAGAGCAGACAGCGGCAGATGTGGGTGGTTAGACGTCAAATCCACCCAAAAGAGCTCCTTCTCAATCAAACCCACCCTCGCAAACTTGATTACAACACTTCACAAAGGCCTGCAACTGCCACTTACTGAAAGGAAGAAAGAATGACACGAGAGCTTTCTGGCTCTACTTCAACCGGGGTTAAGCAGCAAGGTCGTTTCAAGGCAGTGCAAAGGGACGTGGGCTGACAATAAGCACGCTCGCTGATTGACTTTGCAAAAATGAAAGAAAGCACGTCGCTGTGGAGAAGCATCAGGGAAAGTCTTTTTTTAGTGGACTGAATCTAGGACAGCATGAGCAGGCATATCACTGCAGGAGGCGGTAGTGTTGCTATAGATAACTGCACGCGGAGAGCGTGTGACGGTCAGAAGGCATCCTGTGGATCATCAGGCGCGGTCCTGCGGGAGCCCCCAGCCCTGATCGATGCTGCTGATTTTCCACCGCCGCTCTCTGATAAACGACTTCACCCACCCAATCATACGCCAGCATGACCAGCATTTTTCCATCTGATGCAGAGAGTAGGCGGATAAAAAAAAAATCGAGCAAGGAAATTGAGGATAATATAAACAATATGACGTATGAAATGATAATCGGTCCTGTTTTGTTCCTTTATTTCAAACGAAAGTGCAACAACATGAGTCAGAAACGGAACAAATCGCTTGACGTCATTTAAACAAAAAATAGTGTGATTGAAAAATATGATGAATAATAAACTGTTTTCCTTTGCAAATTAAGGAAACAGGACATCTCCTCATGTTCTTCTGCTGTCCCAACTATCCTAATATCACCAACATTAGCTAGTTTACCTACACAGATAACTAGCTGAAAGTAAACTAACTCACATATCAAAATTAGCATTAAAATGTAAAAGAAAGACAGATTATAAGACATATATCTTTAGCCAGGCATACTATTAATACATACATTATGATTTAGTGCATACTAATATTATGAACAGCAGCTACGCTAATTCCTTTCTACTTGTTTCC